>PVIH01003981.1:22500-70891 GCA_004025045.1 Sigmodon hispidus | reverse complement strand
CATGGTGCTGAGACTGGAATTCATGTCCAGGCAGCCAAAAGAGCTGTGGTGAAATGTGTGAGTGATGAGTTCTGTGGTCCACAAGGCTACTTTACATCCAGAAATCTGTTACAAGGTCAGCCTAGAGATGGTCTAAACAAGATTCCTGGCAGGAGGAATTAAAAAACAAAAACAATAAAATAGGAAGAGATGACTGGTGAATCCCAGTCAAAAGATATGGCTTCTCAATCACTAACCAATGCATCAGCTACCCACCAAATCCTACCAACACTCAATTCTTTCTCTTTAATTATGCCGAGTGGTTCCTAGCTCCTTAATTATCCGACTTTAGCTCTTAAACCTGGGTAAACCAGGTTCCCTCTCATGAAGTTTTCTGTGGAATATAGTGTTTTCCAAACACAAGCTGTGTAAGCTTCATACAGACAAGATGGGAGCTAATAACTGAGCACTTGTGTTCAGACATGGGAATGGGCTCAGGGCCAGTCTTTGATGTGGCCTTCATACTGCCTGTGATCAGAAGCAGCCTTGGCATGGTGGCACATGTAGACATACTTTACAGAAGAAAGTGACTGATTATTGGGGCCTCTCCACGAATTGCTCCTAGACTGGAGGTAGCAGCTCACAGGATCTCTAAGTTTCCCCATGAAAGACCCCTCTAAGAGTCTCCATGTAGCTCTGGGCTTATCTGAGGAGTCCTGGTAGTTATTCTATTGTCACAGTTACGCTGAAATCCTAGGTTCTGTGTAGATCTTTCCCTCTGTAACTGGCAGTGGAACAGAAGCTACCAAAGAGATGCAACTCTCCTTGTCCTGTCATGGACCTTTGTTTGTTTAAACAGCCAGGGCCTCAAGTTAGGAGTTGTTATTCAGCCCTGGTCTTTCTTTGCGACTATAGCTCATGTTGGGACCTGGCCAACTAGTGTTGAGTTAGCTTACATGGAAATCTCTGAATATACTTCCTTCTTATTACATGTATTTATTTAGTCATTTATTTATTTCTCTGTGTGCGCCCACACACACCTGCTCTCATGCATGTGTGTGGAGGTCAGAGGAAAGATTGTGGAGTCAATTCTCTCCTTTCACTGGTTCTGGTGATGAACCTCTTGTCAGAATCTTGGAGGCAGAGCCTTTAGTCATTCATCCTCTAAAAGTACTTTCTTATATTTTGCAAGCAGACTTGTATAAAAAAATACATACCAAATGAAATGCAGTCAAGTCCTCCCTGTGATAGCTCTGAAAGTGTCTTTCTTAGCTGAAGCAATGGGAGAGAAATGGCAGTATTACTTATCATTATTGACGTGATGACGACTCTGCTGCAGATGTTACAATGTCAATGTTTTGTGGCTAATTTGCATCACAGTTTTAACATGCACCGATACACCTTGCCATTTAGTCTTCTGAGTGAACGCTGACAGGAGGCCTGAGAGCCCTGTGAGGCAGAAGACAGGAGGAGCTGTTGCCTGAAAGCTGTGAAAATGAAGAAGTCACCCCACAGCATCTTAATGGAGAGCTTAGCATCAGGGGACCAACTGATCCAAACAGTGTGTGCATCACGACCTAGGAATCGTAATTCATGGCTCCAATAACTGGCATGGTGACAAACCAAGAGTGGAATTAGCTAGAAGTGACATGCTTTGCTGGTAAAGACATAGATGTACAGAAGAAAGAGAGATTTGATTAAAAACAGAAACACCATTTTTTTAAAGATAAAAATTAAGTAAATGTGCTTAGCCTTCCAAAATATCAAAGACATAATGATAAGGTGGGAAAGCATGATTCCAATGCCAATTCAATGAATAAAAAAGTAAGTGACCATTACAGGCAGATATATCTCAAATGGATCAAATTTGGAATTTCTGAATGTCATCCTTCATACTGTTTCCTTCCCCACAAAATTCCAGGTTCCAGTGTGTTACATTATGACAAACTACCAACCAAATACAAGATACCAATAACATGATTGGGTGGAGTGATGTGGCTCCTGAGCTCAGCTCTCAGAATCCAGTCCACACCTAGCAGCTCAGAATCTCCTGAGACTCCAGCTCCAGGGAACCCAGTGGTTCTCTTGGTCTCTGCAGGCACTGAACTCACATACACAAGTCACCTCCCCCACCCCATGCCACCCAAAACATACATATACTCTATTCATAATTTAAAATGTAAAATAAAATCCCTAAAAAGCAATAATATGCAATTAGACTTTGACCCTAAATTCTTAAATTATACTCTGCTATTTCATTTGGAAAAGCTGATATTAAATCAACAAAATAAGTGATTTGTAAATAAATACAAATGTCTGCTCTGGTTTGAAGTGTGTTTAACAAATTATATTGGTGACATCAGGGCAAAACGCTGAGCATTTGGGCTATGAACTGACAGCTATCACTCCAGACCTCATCCTAAAAAGCTGGCAATGTTGTTGTTAAGGAGCTATTTTTCTTTTAAAATATATGTTGAATAAAAAGTCAGAAATTTCTATATTAATGACATGATAATGACATCGTGAAAATAAAATGGTGATGACATATCCACTGTGGGAATAATATGCCCTCAGGCTAACAAAAAATACTTTACCTATCTAACTTAGGAGGATGTTCTATAACAGCATTGGAAATGATCAAGTCAGCTCATCTGGAAATGAAACAATGCAACATTTTCTTTTATGCACCTGAAGAGAGAAGATGCTAATTGCTCACCTATAATCCACCTAAAAGACTGATAAAAATATATCCACAATAAAATGAAATATAATTTCTCGTGCCTGCATGATACTCATTTTGGTGAGTCATCCCAAAAGGCTTTTAAAGAAGAAAATGGAGCTTGGATTCTATGTTTGCCATGAATCTACTGAGGTTCAGGACAGCTACCTGGTTCCTGAGTTTGCTTCCACCATAAAGAGTCAATCTCAGTTACTTTAGTGACGTATGGAACAGACATGTGTGAGTTAAAGACCTTTGGGATTTCAGAGATAAAAGGATTTCCCTTCATGGAATGCCATTATTATTAATATTATTGCCATCATTGTTATTTATGCTTCTAGCACACATATAGTGAAAATGTGTTATTCACATAACTGCGGTGCCCTCACCATGTCATTTGCAAAATCTCCATGTTCCTCTCACAGAAATGTCACTGAAATGTCATTTTTACAATAGCTGCACTATGAATCTGCTATAACTTGAATTGCTTTACAATGAAAATGCAATTTCTTAGCAATTAAAATTATTCCACCCACCCCAGTCAAATAATAGAAGTCAACTCCCTCTTCAGTGTACTCATAGTGCACTTCAGAATACTAAACACTGAGCAGAGTGCAAAGTCCAGGGGCCAGAAAGTGTTCCATTCCTGCTACAGCACAGGTTGTCCTCTGCCACCAGTACTTGCTAAGCCTGGTCTCAGCGCCTGTCATATGTTTTCAAAATTCTTAGAAAACTAGAGACTGCCATCATTCAAGTGTTTTCAAGGCTTATTGAAGGCCCAATGCCACATCTAAGGGGCTTTGGGACTGCAACAATATTTGTGGCAATAACAACAAAGTGATCAGTTTAATATGTAAACAAACTATTGGTAGAAATTCAAGTTATTTTCATTAGGTTTGCTCAAGTCTACTTCCCCTAGTAATTAAAGGTCTTTTCCCCTTCTAAATGTGGCTCCTGACCTTCAGTGGTATCATCACTGATAAGAATGTTTGAGGCCAGGACAAGTTGTCCTCCTCTGGAACAATACGATGAATGCAGGGTCACCTGTGTAGAGTTTAAAGACTCATTCACTTGTTTTCAAGTGGACTCGTACATGGGAACTTAATATGGAAAATATTGTAATATAGGGAAGTAAAGGTGGCTTGAGATGAGAGCTTGAGCCTAGGTCTGTGCAAATAAAATACACAAATGTATAAAAATACCTAAGAAGAGAGAGAGAGAAAAAAACAAAACCAGAAGGTGTTGTCATGGCATAAGCATAAATGTAACTAGCCTGGTCTCTGGCTCCCTCTCTTTCCCCACTAGATTTAAGCAGGTGTGGCTGGCACATCCCGTCAGACCAGGGCACATGGTATGCATATGTGAGCCAAATGTCAGTGTTTTGATCCAGATATTCAAAGAATCTAGAAAGATTGGTCAGCCTTCAGGAATGACGTTTGCTATAAGTGTATCCTGCTTGGAAGCACAGCCAGCCTCTAGAAAAGAACAAGAACAGGGGACAAGCTACTTTCATGTCAAAGACAGAATCCTCAGAGACAAGCAGGTGACCAGAAAGGAGAGCCGCCATTAAAGTCATACACAGGCTGGAAAAAAATCGCTCAGCAGTTAGTAGCACCTACTGCTCTTGTGGAGGACCTGGATTCAGTTCGAGCTCCCACATCAGATGGCCCACAACTGCTGTATCTGCAGCTCCTCTGCATGGAATACTTTCTTCTGGACTCTAAAGGAACCTATGCAAGTGGTATATGCATACATAAACACAAACACACTATAATTGCTAATCTTCGCCCCCAACGTTGACTACATCTGGAATCAACTGAAACCCAAGCAACTGAGCACTGTGGGGGATTTTCTTGATTGGATTGTTTGATGTGGGAAGACCCATCCTAAATATGGGCTACACCTTCCAGTGGCAGCCTACAGAAAAAGTACATGGAATAATAAAGCTTTGGATTTTTACCTGCTTGTCCTCATTCTCACTGACAAATTCACCTGTCCTGTTGGTGAAACATTGTTCTTTGCCTACTTCTTTGTGTGTGTGTGTGTATTTGTATATATGTATATATGCACCTATATATGTATATAGATATATGTGCATATGTACATATATATCTATGTGTATTTTATATATATATGTAATCCTCAATCTTCCTAATGCTATGACTCTTTAATACAGTTCCTTATGTTGTAGTGACACCCAAACATAAAATTATTTTGTTGCTTCTTTATAATTGTAATTTTGCTACTGTTATAAACTGTAATGTAAACATCTGATATGCAGGGTATCTGATATTCAACTCCTGTGGAATGGTGACCCACAATTGAGAACCAATGATGTATGTACATATATTTGTGTGTGTATATATATGCATCTGTTAACATATTTACATATATTTTAATCAATCCTTCAGTTTTGTTTCTTTAGAGAATCAAAATATACATACATATATATATATAACTAGAAATAGGAATAAAATCTTTAAAAACCTCACACAAATCTGAGGATGAGTAGACAGAAAAACTTATTCTTGAGGAAATAAAGCTAACAAAATAAGCAAAATGGGGGAAGTATTTTATAAAATTGTGGGCTATCTATGGGGAAAATCCAGAAGATACTATAAATGTGAAAAATAATTCTAAAACCAAAGTGTTCAGACCATCAGAATTAAAGCACAGGCAATAAACTGAAGAGTAGAGTCCACACAGAAGAGAATAGTGAGCGGTGAATTAAAAGGGAAGAAAGTGCTAAGGCTTCAGACTGAGGCTTCCATTGGCCATGACAGACAAACGGCCATGAAAACAGCGTAAAAACAGTAAAACAATGCAGAAGAATAAAGTCCATGGACAATGGTTACTTGGCCTTCGTCTCAGGGAGTCAGTTGACCATGTCAAAGCCATAGGGACAAAGTGAAAGTGGGGTTACTAGAGGCCATAGGTGGGAGGAAGCATTGATTAGACAAGCAAAACGTCACATAATGAGGCGAATATACTTCACAGTAATGTACTGTGTATTTTAAAATTACTACAAGAGAGGATTCTTGAGGCTGGGGACATGGCTTTGTGGTACAGTGTTCTCCTTATAGGCATGAGGTCATTCATTCAGTTCATAGCACTACAAAAAAGAATAGAGTGTGTTCTCAATACAAAGACATAGTTACTAGGTGAAGTGGTGAGCTCTTAGCCTGACCATGAGTTCCACAGTATATACTCATGTATCAAAATAGCACACTGTAACTCCTATATGTACAAAAACATTAAATTCTCAGCACACAGGTGTCACATAGTTATAATCCAGCACTTGGAAGGCAGATGGGGTAGAGGAGGATTTCATGGCCAGCCTGAGAGATATCACAGCACGTTTCAACAAACAGACAAAATTACATGAGGGAATTTTGGAGAATTAAAATAAGAATAAAATCAGAGTCTGAGTTCTCACTGGAAAAAGCAGACACCATTGAAGACTACAAGGTAAGTTTAGAGAAAGAATCATTCCACATATAAAGCTAGCACTCAATAGAAAGGCAAAATAAAACTTTAACATTTATGCATCGCCTCATTGTTGGGAGCCAAAGTCTAACTTAGCCATATTTTAGTTCTTACAGCTAGCCATTTACCAGCAGTCTATACCCTAGATAGCCAATTACCAGAAGACTACACCCCTTATTGTTTTAAGCTAAACCATGACTCTAGGCTTTCTCCTTGACCTTCTCAGATTAGCAGGTGACATTCCCCAGGCCCTCAAATGATAACAGATAGATTTCCATATCAATTCTACCCTGTCTGTTACTTCCCCTCACAGGCTTGCCACATTCTTTTGAATATCCCACCCCTTTCCTCCCAGCTACCCACATGGCAGAGCTTCTGTATAAATATTGGCTAAAACAATAAAGCTTCGGAGGACTTGATCAGAGAGATTTGTCTTGTCCTTCCATTCTTTGTGTTCCTGCCTTCCATTTGTTTAATTCCCAGGTTCAGCTCCACACTGAACACCCT
Organism: Sigmodon hispidus; assembly: GCA_004025045.1. Lineage (NCBI taxonomy): Eukaryota > Metazoa > Chordata > Mammalia > Rodentia > Cricetidae > Sigmodon > Sigmodon hispidus. The sequence goes on along the minus strand of PVIH01003981.1, from coordinate 64,200 downwards.
GCTGGCTGGGGTAAATAGATATATTTTCAGGATTTCAATGGGCAACTGTTTTGAGTTCAGAAAAGGCTAATTCTGTAATCACACATTTGCTAGAAGTTGTGGCCATCATGGGAATACCTGTAGAGATTAAGACAGACAATGGTCCAGCATATGTCTCTAGTAAAATGAAAAATTTTTTGCTTTTTATAATATAAAGCATATTACAGGAATACCACATAATCCTATAGGACAAGACAAATCTCTCTGATCAAGTCCTCCGACGCTTTATTATTTCAGCCAATATTTATACAGAATCTCTGCCATGCAGGTAACTGGGAGGAAAGGGATGGGATATTCAAAAGAATGTGGCAAGCCTGTGAGGAGAAGTAGTGAAGGACCCTGGGTTCTAAGGCTTGAACCAGGCATTCAGTTCAGGTATTCGGCAGAGCACCCCCTATGAGTACAAGGAACTAAAGTCTGTCCCAAGAAACAGAGTGACCCAACCCAGATAGCCGTAATCAACTCAGATAGGACATAATGGTCTGGTCAAACCTGTGATTAAAATACCAGAAGTTCCAAGCAGAATAGCAGTGACCAATACCCAGTTGTAAAAGCCCCCTACCCAGCTGGTCTTGAGGCAAACCCATGACTACTGGGAGCAACCTTATGATTATAGAGTGACCTTTAAAGTGACAAATCATGTGTTACCCCTGTTGCTATGGAGATTTTATGGTCTTAGCCTTTAAAAGAGATATGTGATTGCCCCTCCCTTGCTACTCCCTTGCTTCCCGAGGCAGGGAGGTAGCCCGTCTGCAGATGAACTAAACCTCTCATGTTATTTTACATCAACGGCCTGGAGTCTGGGTTCTTGGGACCCCCCTTCCTGAGGACAGTACCCTGAGTCTGGGGTCTATCATGTGGGGGCTCGTCTGGGATTTTGGGGTACCCCTGAACTCCCACTCTGGGACCGGTTGGAGGTAAGAATGAGCTCGAATTGTTCTGTGTCTGTTGTGTCTTTGTCTCTTGTCTGGGCGATTTGGCATCTGTATTTTGTGCCTGCACAGGACCAGTATTATTGGGCCAGTGGGGGAGGCAGGCAGACGTGCCTTGAGTCCAGGCTCCCCTGGTCCCCTCCCTGGAGGTCTCCTTTAGGGTTGTCTGGAGGAAGGTAGGAGTCTTGATGTCTCCCCTTCCTGGAGAATGGAGCCATTCGAGGCTGCTCCCATCTGTATCTCTGTAGCCGAGTTGCCCACCACACGGATTGTGTTTGCTTTGTGTTTGTCAGTTGTCTCAGTGTTTTCTGTTCTGGAGTCTGTCTACAATAGGAAGACCAGGACCAAGAAGCCCGGATCTTCCTGAGACCCAGGGGGACCTGTTGCTGCCTGGGAGCATTCCCATAGCAGCCTTCTGAAAACTGTTCATTGCTCTCTTCATGGTTATCTATGCAAATGTTTTAGCCAGGCTACGCCTATTGATGAATGGGTGAGTGCATGAAAACTGTGGCCACAGAATGTGTGTTTGGACTCCTGTGCATGCATTTTTGTAACTTGGATGTTACCTGCTCATTTGGTTTCGTTTCTGGTCAGAAAGTTCTATTTGCCTTGTTGAGAAGTCTTGTCTGTTTCTCAAGAAAGTTATCTATGCTGTTCTGATGTGTTTCTAATTTTGTTAAAAGCATAGAGCTGAGACAGAATGGTTTAAATATTTTTGCTATCTCTATTCTCAATAGCAGTCGGTCACCACCCACAGCTGCCGTGACTGCACTTTTGGTCAAGAATCAGAGCTTAGCAGGAGTTCAAATGTTTTTGATATGACAGTGATAGAAATTGTTAAATAAGGTTAAAATCTGTTATAATTAAAAATCTATGCATGAGAAAATTTAAAAGCATATGACATGACTCCATTTTGGATTGCATTTTAGTCAGTCACTGACTGTAGTTGCTGAGACAAAGCGAATGCTGCTTTGATTATTCAGATCCAGTGGGTCTGTCATCTTTTACAGAGGTTGGTTATAATTATTAGGTAAGAAAAACAAAAACTCCACTGCTAGTTTTAGATGCTTCATGTTGGTCATATGCTGCTACAGTGTATGCATACTGAAGAGAATCACAAAAAAAAGAACTGTGAAAGTTTTTATGTTGTCCAGAGAATGATAGAGAAGGCAGAGGATTGGGATAACAAAGGGACAGGAAGAAAAAAATGTCTGAAGCAAAGATGCCTAAGGAAAATGCTGTAAAAGGTATATAGAATGTTACAGAAGGTCAGAGGTGATGTGGATTTTGTTTGCTGTGGTTTCTCATACCTGCCAATACTGAATTTTAAAAAAGAAACTAAGATATTGGGTTAATTCAATTTGGTTTTTCTTCATTTTGGAATTAGCTTCTGATTCTTCACTGCAAAATATTTATGACATATATATGGTTATATGGACATGTATGTGACTTAGAGTTAACTATGTGTGGATGAGAGCTAGTTTTAAATCTGTATGTATATATGTATTGTATGTAACTTGGATCCAATTGTGTATGTGTGAATATAACTATAATTGTTAAAATGCTGAAATTAGTTCACTTTTATTAATCATCATGCATTATCGATATTTATGTGACAAGAACTTTGGCAGATGACCTAATTTGAGCATACAGACTCCATGCTGAGTGTACGAATAGATTCTATGTGCTAGAAATTGTTTTTAACTTATCTGAAAACAAGTTTATAAGTATGTAATCAAGGTTGGAAAGACAGCTTATCTTTCCAGACATAGATCTTAAATCTAAGTTCAGCACATAGTTTTGAGAACAAACTTTTTAAGATTTAGAGTGATAATACAGACATCCATGAAATATTTGTGAAGTGTACTAATGAAAGCAATGAAAGCTAATTCAAGGCTATTAAGAAATACAAGCAGTCATTCTTGTAAGTACTGTGATTAATTACAGGGTTGAGATTTAGTCTCTTATATAAGTTTCAGAGTAAGCTTACAACAAATAACTAGAAACAAAGTTTTTCTATGCAGATATACCTGTGCAGCCCTCATATTTCAGAGATCTGCAGAATATGGCATTTAAAATGTTTATTTCTCAGACAGAGACTCCCAGATCCTAACAGTGACCCAAGGTCTCCAAAGAAGATTATGAGACACCAGGATCTTCGTCTGGATTATAGCAGTGCTAACCTGGGCAAGATGCCATAGAACAATGCCTGCCTGCTGCCACGAACCCGGCCTAGATCTGAGGACATTGGAGAATTGATTGAACCCTTTTGCCTAGACAAAGTAAGGTCAGTCTTCTCCCATATGTCCCTCTACTGTGGGAAAAAAATCCCCCACCTTAAAGGCCTGGCAGCTGAAGATTGATGCTATTTGGATACTTCTGCCTCCAGCTAGGTGGAGACCTGGGTATGGCTAACTGGGTATGGACTGGTCTCTGTTGTTTTTAGTAGATTCAGAAGCTGCTCATTCTGCACTTAGGTATAATTTATCCTTCTCAGATCTCTGCAAGTATTGACGGCTGGGCTAGTTATAATTTTGTCAGCTTGGTAGAATTAGACAATCAGATCCTTCTCCAAGGTGATAGCTAGTTTTCAAGCTCATTTTATAAAGCCTGATTGGAAATACTAATATAACTAAAATTCTTATGTCTTTTTTCAATTTGTATGAGCTTACGAGACTCATAGAATTTGGATCCACCTCACAGAGGCCAAAAAGATTCCAGATAAGTACAGCCTAAGTTTTTCCCACCTGTCTGTCCCTAAGGATGATACTTCTTTCTTCTGGTTTGGGGACTCCTGCCCTTCCCAAATTACTAAGACTGGGCCCAAGATTTAAATTCTAACTTTTGTTCTCAGTTTTAACATATCTCAACAGATTTCCACTTGACTAAGAGCTCTGGACTTGCTGGAAGCCTGTGAACCAGTTCTACGGGTTTGGACTGTTTCCTGTCTCTCGGCTACTGGATCAGACAGCTACGTGCTCCTGACAGAAGCCCTGGAGCTTAGTTCCTTTACTAGCTTTTCAACCTTTTGGGGCCCTTAGAACAATGTCCCAATGTCAGCTTGAAGCAGTAAAGAGAATCTACTACTCCCTGTTACACCCCCAAACCCCTAAAAGGTTGAAATGCTAAGTTAAAAGGAAACCTGGCATAGGAGACAAATCTTTTTGTGAAGGCCAAAGGTCCCTACAGCCTAGAGTTGGCTTTGCAAGTCAGGTCCCATTTGCTCTTTTGAGACCTTGCAGATCAGTTTGGGCCTGCAGGGGTGGGGCACAAGACCATATTCTAGATAGACTACTGCCATGAGAATATTGCCAGAGTCTCATGACTGAGACAGTACCCAAAAAAGAAAATGGGGGAATGAAGGACCCTGGGTTCTAAGGCTTGAACCAGGCATTCAGTTCAGGTATTCGGCAGAGCACCCCCCTATGAGTACAAGGAACTAAAGTCTGTCCCAAGAAACAGAGTGACCCAGCCCAGATAGCCGTAATCAACTCAGATAGGACATAATGGTCTGGTCAAACCTGTGATTAAAATACCAGAAGTTCCAAGCAGAATAGCGGTGACCAATACCCAGTTGTAAAAGCCCCCTACCCAGCTGGTCTTGAGGCAACCTCATGACTACTGGGAGCAACCTTATGATTATAGTGTGACCTTTAAAGTGACCAATCATGTGTTGCCCCTGTTGCTATGGTGATTTTATGGTCTTAGCCTTTAAAAGATATGTGATTGCCCCTCCCTTGCTACTCCCTTGCTTCCCGAGGCAGGGAGGTAGCCCATCTGCAGATGAACTAAACCTCTCATGTTATTTTACATCAATGGCCTGGAGTCTGGGTTCTTGGGGCCCCCCTTCCTGAGGACAGTACCCTGAGTCTGGGGTCTATCAGTAGCAGACAGGGTAGAATTGATATGGGAATCTATCTGTTATCAGTTGAGGGCCTGGGGAATGTCACCTGCTGATCTGAGAAGGTCAAGGAAAAAGCCTAGAGTCATAGTTTAGCTTAAAACAATAAGGGGTGTAGTCTTCTGGTAATTGGCTATCTAGGGTATAGACTGCTGGTAAATGGCTAGCTGTAAGAGCTAAAATATGGCTAAGTTAGGCTTTGGCTCCCAACACCTCATACTGTACAATAGGGTCTGGAGAGGTTGCTCTGTGGTGCAGTGCTACTTGGTAAGCACAGAGCACCAGGTTCTGTTCCCAGCACTGAAGAAAGATTCTACATATTCTAGCAAAAAGAAAACACTGATCCCCTTAAGGAGTAAAATGTTGAATACAAGACACTAATCACTTCAACTTAAATAAAAAGCAAATAACACTTGGGAAACCTAAGTCCAAAGTCCCAACACCCCAACATGGAAGGGGTGATGATATTTTGACAGTAGTCTCACCTTTCCCCTTTCTCTTTTTCCAACTCAGACTTCCTCTTCCTCTGGTGCCTCGGGAAGTTCAAAATACAAGCTCTGCCTTCACAAAGCACAGGAGAACTCCAGCAGCCCCTTCCCCAGGGAAGTCATCAGCCCCTTTGTGGATCTGTGTTTGGTGGGGCCAGCTTGAGAGGCCACATGAAGACAATAATTCTTTCCTGTCACAATAGTGGATGTACTATGATACCTTTGGTCTTGATGTCCAGACCAAGTCTTGCCTAAGAGATCTTTGGCAATATTGCATGGTGACCACTAAGAACATGGAGAAATCATGTGACAATATTAATATTAGTAAGAATGCAATTTAATTACAAAGGTATGAGAGGTGATGCATTATGTTGCTATAAGGTGATAATGTACTAAAAATAAATGGTGTATCTTTAGGTTTATGCCAGAAAAACTGTATCACAATTTCAGAAATCTCTAAAAGGTAAAGAACAAGGCAAAACAGGCCTATGCACAGAATGTATGGCTCATAGATCTCAGTCTCAATGAAGGGATCATAAGGAGCCATCTTCAGCAATGAGCTAATTTCTTGCTGGATTTGATGGTAAGATTAGGAGGCACTGGAAAGTAGAAAGTAGACTGGTTAGAGTAAACATGTCGTTAGGGATGGTCTCTGGAGTTTGACATGCTGTCCTTGCCCCTACAGCTGCCTGTGTGCCTCTCTGCTTCCTGTGGTGAGCAAGTTTTGTTTCTCTGTACATTCTGCTGCAATGACATCTTCTCCACCACAGTCCCATAGCAACAGAGCAGGCTGATCATAGACTAGGGACTCCTGGAACTGCACACCAACATAAATATTCCCCAACTGTTGGATTCTTTTCCTCAAGCATTTGTCACAGTGACAAAAAGTCTAACCAACAAGCTTCCATGCCACTCTTTTGAAGAACACACTCTTTTAATTTTCAAAATATTTCATTAATTCCTTAAGAATTGTATCCAGTGTACTTTGATCACATTCTTCTCTCACTCCTCCCTTTACTTCAATTACATGTCCCCACCCCATCTTTGTGATTACCCATCAAGTTTAATTCGTGCATTCCTGAGTACGAGGCCATCCCCTGGAGTGTAAGCCACACCCCTAAAGAAAGTGACCACTCCAAGCCATCTTCAGTTAAGGGTGGAAGGCTTATGAAACCCTTTCTGCCCCAGGCTGGCATGTTGATCAACATGATTTTGTGCAGGTCTTATGCCTGCACCCATACCTTCTGTGAATTTATGAGTGCAATGGTCTTGCCATGTCTAGAATATACTATTTCACTCCAGTCCTTGCTGATTTCTGGCTCTTATAATTATGTTACCTTCTGTCCTGTGATGGGTTTAGCCTTTGGGATTGGTTGGAAAGGAAAAACATTCTCTTAAGAGAATATACTTAGAAAAAGTAAAACACCTAGATTACTGGGAAAACAGTTTTCTCTTCTTTCTTCATCTTCTTTTTTTATTTTTTAAAAACCATTTACCGCATATAAGAAAAACAGTTATTTTTTGCTTTAATGATTTAGCTAAAGATTCCCCTTCCCTATGACAGTCAAGTTTTGTGTGTGTCTGTGTGTGTGTGTGGCAATTATTAGATTCTTCAGAAAAGATTACAGTAAAATCTAAGTTAATTTATATGAAGTAAAGGAAGTGCAATTTTGACAAGATCCTAAGAAACCCAACTCAAATATCCTCCTTTAAAATTAGGTGAGATCTGTGGGTTGACAGCAGAGTGGGGGAGGGGAACAATGAAGCTAACGCCCTGAAAATCTGCCCTAAAATCCGCATGTTTGCAGATGTAAGAGAACAGTGTTTTAAGATTTCCATGGAAGCAAAAATAACTGATCCAAAATCAATAGTGAAGGGCAATCCAACAACCGAGATTTGGGAGAACTTAAGGCAGAGACAGAGAAAGCTGTGCCGTCTCCAAAGTCTTATAAAGGAACTTCTGGGTATTTAGGGATGGCAATCTGGTGGAAAGGGGAGGCCAAGAGATTTATCGCAAAGCTGTGTTTGCAGAGCAAGCACCCAGTTTTTAATTGGATTTCTGTTTATTTTTAGTAGCAGAGAGGGTGGGTTTGATGCAAGGTGTGAGATGGGGTGGGAGAATAAGGTGGTCACTGCTTCCTCCTGGAAGCTGGTTCCACAAATGAGATATAAGTAGAGTAAAATAACATGTTATTACATAAATGCTTTTGTTATTTTTGTTATATATATTCCAATATATAATGAAGAGAACGAAATGAATTACCATAGATGCCTGAGTATAAGTCACTATTTCTCAAACTTAAAGTCAAATGAAAATAAAATTTCTCTTGTCAGAAGTTTCCATCATGACTGTGTATTGACAACAAAGCCAGTGGCACAGGTACCACCCATTGGTTTCCAAACCCAGGGAGGGAGTTAGTGCAACAGGCAGGATTTTCCCTAGGAAGTCTACTGGCCCTCAGTGGCCAAGCTCACCACAGGTGGAGAATGACTCCTGTGAGGTCACAATGGCGACTGTCACATAAAGCTCAGCATTCTGGAGGCTGAACTAGCTGTCAATCTTAGCTTTGGAGTTTTGCAAATAGAAAAGATAAATGTCTCCCCAGGGAAATATCAGCTCTAGGAATACATTTAGATGTGTTTGCGTCCATTCTGATCATTTCAAGCTAGAAACTTATTTTAAAGTTATCCCAGATTAGTGATCTCCAGGTGTCCAGTGTGAATAAGCAAAATTACTTCTTGAAAAATATTTTAACTCGGATATTAAAAATGCTCATGTTTTCATCTAAATAAAAATTACTACACACAGGAGGAGGAAAAACACACTGAGTAAAAATCTTAAGAGGAAAGAAAAGATACAATTACACACACAAGGACAATAGAGTCTAGACACAGTACACACACAATGCAAAGTCTGTCTTATAAGTTTAAAGAAATGTTCCTTGTTTGTTTTTTTTGTTTTTTGTTTTTTTTTGTTTGGTTGGTTTTTAGAGCTTTGATCTCTTGTTTCTCAGTCTAGAGTGGGACTTGTTATGTAGCCCAGACTGGCCTAAAATTCTACCTCTGTCTTCCTACTGTTGGGATATAACATCACATTCAGCTCTTTGTTTAAAAAAAAATTTAAATGTAAGGGAGATATAACAAAATAATAACAGCTTTGTAATAACCTGGCAGATTTCAAAAAGAAATAAAAAGAAATTTCCAAAGTTAAAAACATAATGATTGAAGTTAAGAACTAGATTTCCAGGGGAACTACAGGTTAGTACTGGACTGGTGACTCCCAGCATAAATTAGTGGCCAATGGAGGACAGAAAGACCACACTGTGATGTCTAATTGGTGTCCTACAATTAGCTAAGACTGAAAACAGAGAGGTCTTACACTAAGGAATAAGGGCTGAGAACTTTCTAGAAAGGGTGAAAGATAGCAGAATTAGATTTGAGAATCTGCAGTTTTCAGCAGAATAAGTGCAAAAAATTTTTCACTTAGACTCACCTGCACTAAAGATATAAAACACAAAGGATTAAGAGCCAATAATAAAAGCAACCAGCAAGATCCCACAGGAGTTTCCAAGAAAACACAGGAACAAGTGACCTTTCAGAAAACACAAGGGAATCCAGAGATGGTTAAAGGATCTTCAAAGTGCTAGGCATAGACCCAGTTACTAGCTCAAAATGGGATAGCAAGTTCAATTAACCTTCAAAATCATTTTCAGCGTGTGTGTGCGTGGGCATGCACATATATATGTTTGTAAGTGTGTATGAATTTGTGTGCATGTATGTGTGTATGTATATATTGTGTGCATGCATGTGTCTGAGTATGTGCATATATGTGTGTCTATGTATGTATATATGTATGTGCATGTGTATATCTACTTATATATTGTGCACATGCGTGTCTGAGCATGTGCATATATGTGTATGTAGTGCATGTTATATTGTGTGCATGTAGAAGCCGGAGTTCACCTCAGGTGTTTATTCTCAGAATACAGCCATCTCTTTTTCAGACAGAGTATTTCACTGTCCAGGCACTTCATGATTTGACTAAATTGTCTGGCCGGTTAGCCTCAAGGCCCCATTGGCCTTTGCTCTCCCAGTGCTGGGATTCCAAGTGTGGGCCGCCACAGTGGCCCTTTTCACTTGGGTCTGGGGAGAACCTAGGTCCTCATGCTGTAAGAGTAAACACTTTACTGACTGAATATCTCCCCAGCCCCAGAAATCCTTTCAAAAGGACATTATCAGACATTAAAAATATGCAAAACTTGCACAATATGTTTTTCTAATTATAACTCAGACCTCTATGAGATATAGAATATTAACACCTTCCTCAAAAATTCTGTCGTGCTCCTTTGCACCCATCAGTGTCCATCCAGACTCCAGGGCAGCCATGCTCCAGTGTCTTTTCCACTATAAACTCTTTCCATCAGTTCCAGAACTGAAGATGGACTTCAGTTCTGTGATTTTAGGCTCTCATTTATTATAGAAGGCTTCGTTCTGCACAGCATTGTGGAGATTCATTCATGTTGTGTTGGTAACATGGATTTTTACTATTTGCAGAGTATCAAGTGGTGTGCTGTTATGTAAATATTCTAGTTGAAATCAATCTTTCTAAGGACAGATACTTGTCGGAGCTGTCTGCAGTTTGCAACATTTTTTTTAAGGTTTCTGTTTTGTAGGCTTACAATGAAACAATAACAAAAATAATTTTGTACTGTGCTATAAATCAAAATTAAATAACAATTACAATATTATTTGTTCATTTTATTCACTTACTACTATGGTATCTGTGCTCATTTGTTTTTAGTACTACCTTGATATAGTCTAGACTTACCTGAGAAGAGGGGTCCTCGATGTTCAGATCAGACTAGCCTCTGGATACTTTTGTGGGAGGCTGTCTTCATTTATGATGAATGTGAGAGAGCCCAGCCCACTGTGGACAGCACCATTCCTACACACATGGGTCTGGGTGTAAGAGAGCTAGCTGAGTAAGTCAGACAGAGACCCAGGGTTTCTGCTCAATGTCCTGTCCTGACTTCTTTCAATGTTAGACTGAGACCTGGCAGTGTAAGCTGAAATAAACTTCTTCCTTTTCAAGTTTTAAAATCTCAGAAATGGACTTTGGTGTATGTGTTCCAAGTCCGGTAATCACCCTCCTGATAACTGAAGCCAGGACAGGCTAAAAGAAAAGTGGTACTAGTCAGGCTCCCCAATGAAGTGAAAGCTCCGCATCCATTCTACATCCCACTCTCCAGGAGACTTTACTGGCAAGCATGATGTGTGTCCCTTGATGACATGCAGCTTCAGTGACTCTTACATCTTATACAATATATGCAGAATGCATAACTATTTTGTTTATTTCTTGACCTATAGCATGAGGTTTCTAGCCCAGACTTTCAGGCCTAGACCAGAGGTATGACCTGCAGTCCCATAGAATCACACAGACACTTATATTATTTTTATACAGATTGGCCTGGGCCCTGGCATATAACTTGTTAACACCTTTATATTAATTTAACCCTGTGATGCTTATCTTTTTCAGCCATGCAGCTTGGTACCTTTTCTCAGCAGCATTTCAAATTCTTTCCTCTGTGTCTCCTGGCATCCCTGCGGTGTCTCTCATCTCACTGGAGATTCTCTGGCATCCCTGCTCTGTTCTGCCTGTTGCCAGAGTTTTTTTAGTGTGGTAGCCCCACCCACACTTCCTTTCTGCCTCTGGCCAATCAACTTTTTATTAAACCAATAGGAGGGACAAATATTTACAACATACCAACATAATCCCACTACATTGATCTAATACAGAGGCCAGATTATGACTCCTCCAAGGCTATGCATGATCCCAAAACATATGACTCTTTTGCCTCATATTACAAGAAGGAACTGTGCAAGTGTGGCTAGGTGGGACTCTGAGACAGAATGACATCATGGTCTATTCAAGATAGGCTACTAAGTCTTTGAAAGCAGCCCTTTCTCTTTTGTGTTCAGGGAGTGATGTGGCTTGGGAAGGGTTTGTCCTGCTATTTCTGGTTGTGTTGATGGTGAAGCAGGTCATCAGTCAAACAGTGCAGGTGGCCTACAGTGCTAGAGAGGCCAAAGAAATGGCCCACCTCTGCCCTCCTCTTCTACTGCAGAGGAAGAAGTGTATTCTTTTCTCCTGGAAGAAATGCACCATGATTTTAGCTCAATAGTATCATTGGACTTCTCATCTACAGAATTATAAAATGAGAAATGTGTACTTTACAGTTATTAAAATTCTGTCAACTTGTTAAAGCAACACAAGGCTTATATTTCCAGTTCTTGTTTTCTAGAATATAATCTGCAAGGGTGAAGTGATATGTTTGACTTTTCACTTTATCTCCAGTTCATAGTACAGCTCCTGGAGCATGTATGTTGGATGAGTAAGTAGAAAAATGAGTGTGATTCAGATAAAAAATTTTCCTATGATGTCTTCATACAAAGTGTTCATTCACCTTCCATCAAAGATGCAAATGTGGAGCATTAAACAGAAAATGCAGCCAATGATCTCACGTTTCTCTATATTGGTCAGAGGGAAAAACATGAGTTGAGAGAATGTGAAAGATGAGTTCTTCTGAAAAGAGAGAAGAATGATGCTAAGCCAAGAGAGCAATCAGGAGGCCAGCAAATCACTGCATTGGTTGGTACTTGCTGTCTGTCCAAGCCTTCAGATGGGACTTGTCAGTCAGCTGACATTTCGATTCAGTTTCCAGAAAGATTTCACTGGTGGATACCTAGTAAAATACTGGGTCATACACACCAAACCAAAATGACTTCCTTCTCCAATGCAATTAGATTTTATGATTTACAACCATGATTGACTTTTTCAGAAGAAAAATGACGGCATATTCTGAGAATTGCATTCTTTCTCACGCAATTTGTATTGAAAGAGAAAGTTCAAATAACTCACCAGAATATTCATTTTATCCCCATGGGTTGAAAGATGTAGTGCCTACAGTGTTCAGAAGCAGCTAGTTAAAGCCACTAATTCTTCTCACCTGGAATCATAAGGCAAGAACCATGCACTCCCCCGTTAGGAAAGGATTAAGAAATAACATGTTAAATGGATTTGGAAGCACAGATATACTATTAAGTCTATGCAGTAAAAAATTAGAAAAATATATATTATAGGAATTCTTTTCTGTTTTCATTAAAAAATTGTGTCCTGGGCTGGTGAGATGGCTCAAGGGTGAGGAGCCTTTGCTGCTCTCAGAGGACCCAAGTTTAGCTCCCAGCACCCATGCCAGGAGCCTCATGACTGTCAGCAACTCCAGCTACAAGGGGTCTGATGTCCTCTTCTGGCCTCTAGGAATACTGCACTTATGTAAACAAGAGCAATAAGAGCCTCACACACACAATTGAAAGTTTTTTATATATATATATATTTCTAATATGCCATATCACTAGCCAAACCCTATATTTATATCCATCCTATCTTTATATCTATGTAACTCAATACCAGTTCTCCTAAGTTCTGTTTTTAATTTAGCTTTTTAGATTTTATTTTAATTTTGAGATTATCATATAATTACATCATTTCTCCCCTTTCTTTTTTCCCTCCAAGTCCTCCCATCTGCCCCTACTTTCTCTTTTTCAAACTCATGGTAGCTGTTTTTATTACCACTGTTGTATTTTAATCTAAACATGTACATATGGCAGAGCTTTTCATGGTGGTCTAGCAAACAGTTATCTGTTTCTCAGCTGAACCCCCATTATCTATAGCTTATTACTCTTTGCAAACAAACTCCACTTCCTAGTTAGAGACCTTTCTTCATGTTCTTCCCACCACCAGCATCAAACTAAATCCCCTAATTTATGTCTTCTTCATGCTGACAAGGAGGAAATCATTTTGGAAGGCAAGGTAGTGTTTGTCTATAGCACAGGCCAGTTTTCATAAACCCCTGCTTCAGATTTTTCACAGCATCTTATATATATATACATAACATATATACATATACATAATATATATGATTTCAAATACCATTAGACAAGAGTGTTTCTTGTGCCTATACCAGCTCTGGCCAGAGCAGCTCTATGCCATGATAGAAAGAAGCCTATGTAGGACTCCAGTCTTCACAAGGTGGCCACCAGCCTCATGTATCCACCAGACATTTGCTAGTAAAATTTTAATTTTATTTAACAAAAATGAATTAAAGTTTAAATAGGTACCCATGACTCATCACCACCACAGTAATCTGTGACTAGTCTGTCATGTACACCAAGAGCAACACAGTGCAAATACTTGATGGTCATTAGTAATCTTTGCTTCCTTCCCACCATGCCTTGCATGGTGCTTAGCTTAATAAAGACCATATATCTTAGTATTAAAATTTGTGTCTCGAAGGGAGAAATTTATGCTTTTTCTAACTATTATTTCCCCCAGCTCAACCCTATTTTATTTCTTCTAACATTATTTTTTTCCTATAGTTATATTCTGCTGTACAAATACAGGTACTATGCACACACACACACACACACACACACAGAGAGAGAGAGAGAGAGAGAGAGAGAGAGAGAGAGAGAGAGAGAGAGAGAGAGAGAGAGAATGGAAGGAATTGAGCAGAATACAGAGGAAAGAGTCATGTGACAGAGTCAGTGATCTGAGTCAAAGGTGGCCTTGGCCTTGGCAGGGCAGCCAAGACAATTCCCACCTACTATTCTGCTACAGGTATGTCCACCTTCCTGTCCTGAGCCCTCTCAGAACTCAGAGGTCAAGAAGTCCTTAGATGTCAGTCAAGTAAGTCTGCATTATGTATGAGAAATCAAAGACAAGGAGGGTTAGAAAGTCAAGCCCTCAGGCCCAGTGCCCCAAAAGCAGCTTCTCTACCTACACATTTGGGGATAGCCATGTCTGTCAGACTCTCATTTAGTTTTTACTTGTTTAGAAAAGACAGTCCAATATCACATGTGTCCTAAAAAAGACAATCATCCAACAAAGTGATAAAAACAAATGATGGGAGTCTTAAGCAAAAAGTAATGCGGTCTGGTCACATTCTGTGCCATTTCTTTTCATGTTAACATGCTTGGAAGGAATTGAGCTCAGGGCTTAAAAGTACAAAATAATTCATTTGAACAAAGTATGGGAAGTTTCTGAAGTGCCAACTTTGATGTTTGGAAACGGACTTCTTCCCTTGCAGTTTTATTCAGGTGCTGTATTATAAAAATATGATATCAAGGAAGAATTTTAGAGTAGAGAGATTAAAAACAAATAACTGGCTGGAGAGGTGGCTGAGACATTAAGACACATACCACTCTTGAGGACCTGAGTGCAGCTCAGAGCTCCTCATATCAGGCAGCTGGCATCTAACCTATAACTTCACCTCCAAGGGGATCTGATGCCTCTTGCCTGAAAGTGCACCTGCACTCACATGCACATACATGTACCTATACTTCTGCATACACATACATGTAATTTACAAAATAGAACACATCTTCAAACAGCCAATAGACAAAACTCAAGAATGTCTTTAGAAATGCAGATGAGTTGGAACTTGTCCTGTGTCCATTGACATCTACCTAGGTACTTTCATCAAGTTTACAGCCAACAGCTGACATAGGCATGGCATTACTAGTTAAGTGTCAATGTAATATAGTGCATATCATACACATAGAATGGCATACATGTGAGTGTGACTCAGGACCCACATACCCAGCTTACTTTTCAGGCTGAATGAAGGCTAATATCCCTTGAGACTAGATCACAGTGACCTTAAAGAGATCCCAAGTCACATGGCTTCTGATTGTTCTTGGTGTCAATATGAATTGAATAGCTATGGTACTTTACTTACTAGAAGATTTTTTTCTTGGGTGACCACAATGGCTCTGCTCTTTATCTAAATCACAAGAATTTTTAGTTGATGTGTTTTATGCTGCAAAGAGATAGTTTAAAGCTTTGTATTATTATCTTAAATAACCAATACTTTGACAAACTAATACTTTGACAAAGTACATAAGTTGGTATGTTTGTTCTGACATAAATCCCTCCAATACTAATTCATTTTTTTTAAATTCAGACATTTTTGCCTAGTTTCTTTATATATTAATATATGTGTATATATATATATATATATATCATATTCTGGTTACAGTTTCCCATTCTTCAGTTCCTTTGAGATCCTCCCCAAGCCTCCTCTTTTCAGAGTCAGTCTTTTAGAGTTGTGTAAATGACAAGAGATAATGTACAACAAGCATTAGATGTTCACTACTGTTAATATTCTAGTTTTGTTTCTGTTACCATGATTTCTAGAAATATCTTAACAGAAAATAATTTGCTGTAGAAAGAGGCTCATTTCATTTTCTAGTTCTAGATTAGTCTGTAGTTGTATAGAAGCCAGGGCAGGAACTTCAAACAGCTAGTTACCTCCTGTTTACTTGCCTGTTCTCAGCTCAGCTTCCCCACACTTACACAGTTCAAGATACCCCTGTCTAAAGAATGGCGCTGCCCACACTGGGAAGGGTCTTTCCCCATCAATTAACTTAGTTAAGACAGGCTCCATAGACATGCCCACAGGCCACCCAAAGTAGACAACCCCTTACTGAGTCCCAGATACTTCTTTAAGCTAACCATCACTGCTAACAGTCTGAGGAAAACAACAGAGGCCTGTATTCTCAGGGCACCAGTTTAATATTGCTTCAGCTGACCTAGGCTTCACTTTCCTAAGAGAAGACAGAAGAGACATATTTCAGGTAACTTGTCTTTACCACAGCTACTGTGTTCTTTTCCTGACCTAGTGAAATGCTCAAACAAGTTTTCTTTCTGTAAGTGAAAATTCACACTGTGTTTACAAATAGCTGCAATTTTGATCATCCATCACCCTCTTAGAGCATGGGGCCATTTGACAGTTTATAGAGCTGATTTTCAGAGACTAACTTTGCTAAAAAATCAAGGAATTATTCTGAGCATTTTAGCAGTCACTGACATTACAGCACTCTCCTCTGACAAACCCAATATCTCTCCTCAACTAAAATCATTTTTGTTTGTTACTGCTTGAATGCAAACTGGCTTTTTCAGGAAGTACACAGGCTGCTGGGACATTGCATGGCCCACTGATGACACTTTGGCAACATAGAAACTCCCCTCTGCTTTTGCCTTTGTGTGGCTTCTAAGAAGTTCAGTAAACTGTCAGTAAGCTTTACTTTTGGTTAATTTTTTTTTTCATGTGATACACTTTGTCTACAGAGGTGGGGGATTGGGGGAACACATGTTCAGGACTGTGGCCATTTTAAACTAAGGGGACGCCAGATCACAAACAGTCACGCAGCTGATCCATTTTGCAATGTTGTCACACATGCCTAACAAAATATTGTACTCCCCACACAATCGTCTATTCTGCACTGGTAATTAACCTTGTAGCGCTATTTTAAATAAGCCTCATGCATATGTCATAAAGCAAATGACAAATTAAATGTTCAGATATGATTACAGAAGCTATTTTCCTTTTGGATTTAATTCTTTTCCAAGCATAGCTTCTGTTAAGTCGCATTTTATAGCACCATAATGCTGGAAAGAGCGTTACAGACTTCACAAGCCCTTCATGTTTTTCTTCCTGTTCCTTGGAGTAGAGCCCGGTGTGACACATCCAGGTCCTGTCTGTGCTCCTGACTCCAGGTTAGCACTTTGTCCTGTCTTCATCTCAGCAGATTAAGTACTGGCTTCATGGAGGAGATAAACAGCCGGCCCTTTGGATTAGAATGAGCATATCTGCCTCTGAAAGATGTCCAAGATTCAGTGCTGCTTCATCTCTTCTCTGTGCGCCATTACCTTCCCTGTCAACAAACCCTGAGGATCTGCCCTGCCCTTTTCAGTGCTGTCCCTAGCGCTATTCTCCATCTTTCTGGCTTCAACAGAATCTGCATCACTTAGGTGGCTACTTTGGCTAAGATGCTTAAAACAAAATGTACTTACTCTTGAAAAGGGTATGTGAAAACATGGTATTTCCAACAAAAAGCTGCTCTTGTGTGCCGGGGCTGAATACAGTGTCCTGTGGTCATGTGAGCAATCAGGACACATAGGGAAAGTGAACTGTAAAGGTAGAGATGCAATTCCACTATGCTCTTACCTATAGTTATGAGGATATAGTCATAATTATACACTAATATATTTATCTACATAATTTCCCCTTTGACTCTACTATTTTAGCTTCATAATTAATCTTTTCATGGCAAGGATAATTTCCCACCACCTAGATGGACTTTAACTACTGTCTGCAGCAAGCCTCCTCTTGGAGTCCCAAAATTCAATGACAAACCCTAACTACAAATCATTGTGATAACCTAATTGAGTCTTTGCTCTAATCACACGCAGCAACCCTACTGATCCTGAGAGGTGCTTGAAGTGGAAAGAAATTAATAACAAGGAACATCTATTTATCTATTTTTCACATGGAACAATGAAACTGAAAGCTCTAGAAGGAACCATGAAACCAGGGAGGAGAAACCAGGAGACTAGGAAGCCTCATGTTGCCTTTCCACTAGTCACAGAAACCAGGGAGCTGCCCATTGGCTTTAACTAGTGCTCAGAGACAGAAGAAAGGAAAGCAACCTCTTCTAAGATCTTTCAGGGATGTTAACCTGCTTCACCCATCTGTCTTCTTTAGCACTTATGATGGCCAGCTCCTTCTGACTAGAAAATCTCAGCACAGTTGGAAAATTAATTAATACAATTAGGTGTACAGTGTTCCATCACCAGCCCCATGCATTTCCTCACCAATTCCTCTTGTGCATGCCAAGCTTCCCCATACATGGGGGTACCTTTGACCCTGTTTCATCTTCCTCCTTGTCATTGGTTGAAGCCTTGTGATTAACACCTGCCTTTCCTTGTTGCTGCACCCTTAACTGGTCTCTTGACCTCCAGACACCATTCTCTTCTATACCAATGCTAGTC
This sequence comes from Sigmodon hispidus, assembly GCA_004025045.1. Taxonomy (NCBI): domain Eukaryota; kingdom Metazoa; phylum Chordata; class Mammalia; order Rodentia; family Cricetidae; genus Sigmodon; species Sigmodon hispidus. Next base: position 45,948 of record PVIH01003981.1, on the reverse strand, counting down.
TTTGTAGATTACACTAGTAAGTTCTGAGTTCTCCAATGTTCTTATTGCTCACTTAATAAAATCTAGAAACTCGGTGTCCAACCCAGCTTTTCTGAATCATTTCCAATCATTTTTCTTCCTGAACTTCCACTTCAGCAAACCAGACAATTTGCTGTTGGCCAACAGCATGTTCAACACATTCATGTTGTTGCTGATATGTCTGTGACTTCATTTAAACTTCTCAGAGTCTGTGGAGTGGACATCACTGTGTCCTTGCACCAGTGAGCACAGCACAGAGTATATATCACTATTTCTTTTTATTGGAAAGCATGGTGAGGTTTAAAGAAACTGAGCATCATAGTACTAAAATATAATGATACATACTTATACTTACAAAATACTGTCCTAAGTGTTTTACATACATTGATTTGCTTAATTCTCAAGGTAATCTGTGGTGCAGATACTATTATTATTCCACTTTACACTGAAGACTACTTGCTTGCCTCTTACTCTCTGAGGGTATTTCTAATGAGATCGACTCAATGAACCAGATGGAAAAGATAAACCTCAACATGGGTGGACTGTATCTAATCATCTAGTGCCCTGGTTGAAATAGAGTGTGCAGGCACAATACTTTCTTCCTGAGCCAAGACATAATTTTCCTATTCTTAGACACCATGATTTCAGATTCTCCTTCCCTTAGGATCCCTGAGTTACATAAACACTATGAGCGCACGCACGCGCGCGCGCACAAACACACACACACACACACACACACACCACACTTTCATGGTTTTGAGGTGTTTGGACTTGGGTACTCTACTCTTTGCTGACTCTCTAGATGTAGGTGGTTTAGTGTGGGTCTTCTCACACTCCATAATCTAGTAGCCAGCTGTCACTATATTCTTCTTCCTCCTTCTACATCAATGGCCTGCAATTCTGTCTTTAGTAACTACTGACTAAAACATGTTGTAAGTACTGAAGACATGATGAGAAAGTGGCCAAAAATTAGCTACTAAACTATTAAGTCAATGGGGCAAGCAAATGGTTTGGTGAACTAAGGCACCTGCTGCCAAGTCTGATGACTTGGGTTTGAAATCTAGAATGGATACATATGGTGGAAAGAAAAGCTAGCTGTCCTCTGACCTCCATGTATTATGCTGTGACACATATACATGCTTTCTCTCTCTCTCTCTCTCTCTCTCTCTCTCTCTCTCTCTCTCTCTGTCTGTCTCTCTCTGTCTCTCTCTCTCTGTCTCTCTCTCTGTCTCTGTCTCTCTCTGTCTCTCTCTCTCTCTCTCTCTCACACACACACACACACACACACACACACACACACACATGAGTTCACACAAAGCCACCTTCAGCATCTATGGCTGTACAACTATATCAAGTCATAAATTTAAGAAGAAAAACCACAGCGTATCTGCCCCTTCCTGACCACAAACAGCTGCTGCTGTCTACAGGTGTGGTTTCTCTCATTGTGACAACAGGGTACTTTCCCGAACTATCACTAATGCTGAGTTCAACCACATGATGTGCTGTAGCAAGTGGACTATGAATAAACGTGACTTCCAGTTCACACCCCAGTTTGAAGTGTTTTTTGTGCCTCCACTGCCATGGCCTGCCTTTGTACCACTGCATGCCTGTCTTGGTGAGTTACTGATAAAAAATTGGATGAGATTACTGAAACAGGACCCCAGTCCTATCCTGAGGCTTGCAGGTAAAACAAACCAAATACAACCTGAACCAGCCAAAGCCTAGTTGCCTCAAAACATTGGGATAAATGATTGTAAGCAACAGTGCTAGTGTGCTACGTTACACAGCACTGCTATCACAAAAGATAGCAGATACAAACGGGCACTAGACTTTCCCAGCGGTAGCCATTGCCTTCCTCCTCCTGGCTAAAAGTGGAAATATCTGGGATTTTTATGGGGTCCAAATTAGGAAAATAAATGTCAAAATCAGAAAAGATACATTTGAGAATTTTTATTTTCTGCCATGTTGGCATTCTCCTCACATATTAAAAGTCCCTGAAATATCGCTTGTTGGCTGCGCTGTCACGATCCGTTCTATAGACATTTTGACGTACTTTATTACAAACTTTAAAACTACATTAGCAGCTGTTATTTTATATCACAATGGACTAATAAGATGCATTTTCACAAATAAGACACATTTTAGATAGTTTTGAAAGAATTTCAGTGTGAAAAATCTCATGCCAGGATTCCACATTTTAAATGACACATTTCCAAATAGCCTGCAGTAAAAACGCTCAAGGAATCTGGTTATTTATGCTGTGTTCAGGACAGTCAGCCTCACAGCCTGGAACATGTGACCCCCTAGGTCAGCCCCACAGCCCTGAACATGCGACTTTCATATACACCATACTGTTTTCTATCATAGTGTGTAACATTCAGGGAAAACATCTCATTTCGTTCTCATTTTGAGGGAGCTCATTGAGTAACAGTGAAAAAAATGAAGTACTTTTCATATTTCAATTGTGGTGCTTGAACAATGTACATAAGAGTGATCAGAAATGCATTTATTCCCCTTCAAATATTAGAATAATGGAACGTTCTATTGCCTTTTCATGTGGAATAATTAGGAATGATAAGGACTTTTTCTTCTTGGAGGCAATCCTACTTCCTATGGTGTTGCTAAGGAATGAGGGATTTTCCTTCCAACTGATCTTAAAAGAGATCTCTAAGATCTGTATGGCCTGTTTATGGATTACAGCTGACTTTATAGTCATGTGTAAACTGTACATTGGAGTGTAGTAAGACTTGCCCCCTGCCTCACAATAAAAATATTATGGAACATTATATTTCCATACAGTAATGGGTCTCTTATTTTACTAGTAGAAAGGTACAATACTAATTTAATTGACTAACATAAAAGTCTCTCAAGTAAGATCGATACTTTATTTCACAACAGTTTTCATGAAGGAAGATTTAACTGCACCTCCGTCCCTCAGCCTGAGACAGGAGCTGCTGATGGGTAGAGCTGCTGACCACCACACATTTTTTTTTTGTAGTTGGGCCCGGAACACCGACCGCAACCATGCTGCACCAGGGAAGGATCTCCAAGATAACATTACTGTCCACGCTTTTCCCCAGATGGACTAAGCCAGAAACCCCCTCAGGGTAGCTCTGGGATGTTGTGATGGTTTCAGAGTTTCCAAGTGACTTGACAGACAGCCAAGTCTGCCACCCAGTATGCAAGATCTGAATTTCCAGGGGATCGACATGAGCTAAGATGTGAGCCTCACAGGCTCATTTGGCAAGTGGCAGCCCAGCATTCCTTCTCCAGCTGCTGAGGGCAGAGATTCCCGCCTACTGCACACCACTCAGGTTTACACTGATTGTGGTACTGCTCATTCCTTTCTACTCCATGACTCTTTATTGTTGTTGCTTCGCTGCTTCGCCTGCAGAATTCCAGTCGACATAGGAGGGGGTGCTGTTCTTGAGCGCATTTGGAATGCACAATCGGGAGCTCCTGGGTGCAAGTGGAGAAGGATCTTGCCCTAAGCTCTTCCACACACTGGCGTTTAATTTCCATTCTTTATTTACTCCTTTCATTTTATTCTTCTATCTGCATGTCTGTACTGTGGCAGTGTGGGCTGCTCCCTGACATGTTCCAGACCTTGTATATACTGTCTTTGTTTAGTTCTCATTGAGGAAAAGATAGCTCCCCACCCGCAACTGGAGCAGATTGGGGGAGCAATGTGGGCTCAAGGCCTAGTAGTATTCATGGTATCTTGTGTTGGTGAAGACACCGGTTTAGAGTTTCATTTCCTCCTTGATTCAGTGGGTGTCGTGAAGAGGAGGAGCTTCTCTTTGATAATGAAACTGTAAGTCTGGGGACATGCTTCATTCCCAAATGGCATCAGGCACACGCACAGTACTAGCTCATGAAGAGCAAAGGAAAGGCAGTGGAAACCTTAGAGTTTCCATAGCTGTTTGTCCTCAGTGAGAAGCATCGATGGGCCATGGTAGAATCCTGTCTACAGTGACACTCTGTCAACCGAGGTGTGAAGATGACAGTGGGGCTCCTTCCTCAGGAGCACTGCCGGAGCTTATGGTGGACAATATGAAAAGAGCTAATGCTAAAGTACCTTCCAATGTACAGCTCACAACTGGCTGTTACCAGATGGGAGAGGAGTCCCTAAAGCAGCTACAAACATGGCTTTGAATATTTAAGACCCATGGAATATGATGGCTCTGGTACCCATCCAGTCACCTTCTCAAAAAATGTCAAAGCATTTTTTTGGTGAAGAACATTTGATTGCCATCACTTCATCTTCTAATCCAGTAAAATCTAAGATTAAATGGCAGTTTTCATTATTGAAAATTCAAATAGCAGGCTCCATCCTGCCCACTGAGCACCAACCTAACTCTGCCTTTTCCAGTCAACCACCTATTTGCACACAGTGTATCTCTGTGTAGAGAAGCCAGCCAATGGACTGCAGGGACCTTACTGTTTTCCTCACACCAAAACAACTATGACTGCACAGTAACAAATTCAAAGATATACAAGTACCTTTTGTGTACTTGTATGGGACACTCACAAAGGTTTTCCTTTCCATCTAGATGGTCCAGGTTGATGTTCTCATTAGTGACATAAGTGTGAATCCCTCCACTACACTACACCCCTGAAAGAAGGGAGGACAATATGGGCCTTGACCATTACAGATGACTGAATAAATAAGACATTGATGAAACCAATGGGCTTCTTGGGCTTCTGTGAGCATTCCACCGTAAGCCCTGGGCCACCACACTGATGTATCTGAGCATGCCAGTCCCTGGTAAAGAACTGTGGATGTAAAAACAGCCACAGTGGATGGAACAGACACAGCTCTCTGCTCCTGACATCCCCCAGTCTGGTTTCAGAAGACATCCTTGAAAGCTTATCAAAACTATGAATCCCTGGACCACACTCTAGCCAGTCCATGGTGAAGCCCAGGAGAAACCCAGACAGTGAGGGGGTCCTAAGATCATGTGTGAATAATTATGAGGAAGAAACATTTGGGTTAAAACCAACTCATATCACACGTGTAGTTGACTATCTCATACAGCCAGCTCTCAGGCATTGTCCACTTTTAATCAATTTAAATAAAAGCTCATTTATGATTCATCAGTAACAGAAACAGAGTAATATAATGATCATACATTTTTAGGAGAAAAAGCCATAATTGACATGCACAGCTCATCTGGTTATCTAGAGTTCTTCCAATGAATAATAATAATTTAAAAAGGCAGTTGGGAGGGATTACCTGTCATTTGGAATGTGATAGGATCCTGCTATATGTTGAATGGTTTCATGAAGTCTATGAACTTCATCCCTGTCTGGGAGATTGAGAGACTTTGGAAATGTTCAGATGTGGTGAACACATAAACTTGGTGCTATTCTTTATCTCAGTCAAAAGACTGAAAGGCAATGATATCACACATATAAACTCATTAAAATAGGCATAAGAAAGTAGAGTTATGGCCTCAGTGGAACATGGTCACTACCAGTAACACTAAATCTAGTGTCATTACAAGTCTGCTAGCTAAAACAGCTAATAAGCATTACCTCTATTTAGCTTGTATCCTAACAGGGACAGAGACAATCACAAATTTCTAGAAAGGTACTTGAGATTGAAGCCAAGACTTGGCCCATGCTCAGCAGAGCACTCTATATCCCCACTTATTTTTTAATTTTTATTTTGACATAGGGTCTCTCTAGGCTGCCCTGGCTGATCTTAATCTTACCATGCATCCCACGCAATACTTAGACTTATAACCCTCTCATATAAGGCTCCAGAATAGCAGAGATCACACACATACACCACCATTCTTAGTGTGAAAGGGCTATTTCTAATGCCCTCTGCAGGCCTCCATGGGTACCCACACAGATGTGGCACAAACACAGAGAGAAAGAGAGGGAGAGAGAGAGAGAGAGAGAGAGAGAGAGAGAGAGAGAGAGAGAGAGAGAGAGGGAGGGAGGGAGGGCAAAAGTTAAAAATGAATTAAACTTGTGAGGCGATACTAGATTAGTGTGAACTTCTGCATAGATAGTGCCAGCTTACTGTCCCTCTAGATTCAGCATAATTATGTAAAATGACACTGTTATATGCATTACAATATGCTTTCTAGGGACAGAAAAACAGGTGTGGTGGCTTGAAAAATAAAATGGTTCCCAAAGGGAGTGAGTGGCACTATTAAGAAGTGAGACTTTGTTGAAGTGGGTATGGCCTTGTAGGAGGAAGTGTGTCTACTGTGGAGGCAAACTTTGAGATCTCATGTGTGCTCAAGCCACACCCAGTGTATCAATTCACTTCCTGTTGCCTGCAAGATGTATAATTTTCAGCTCCTTCTCCAGCACCCTATCTGCCTGTATGCCACCATGTCCCATAATGATAATAATAGACTATACCTTTAAACCATAAGCCACTCAATTTTTTTTTTTTTTTTTTTTTTTTACTGTCTGATTTTTGCTTTGTTTTGGTTTAGGCTTGTTTTTGTTGTTTGATGTTTTGTTTTATCTTTAGAAGTTTTCTTGGAACTGCAGTCTCAGTTTGGATAGGACACCTAGCATGAATAGAGACAGGACACTTATTTGCTAATGGCTCTTTTCCTTGGGATTTCTGGTCAAAGAAGAGGAGGTGTCACCTCAGGTCACAAACTACAGAATGGATGTGTGTCACAGGAAGAAATAACTGAAATCTTCCTAGGAAAATAATGAATAAAATTTTTGGATCAAGGGTCAGAGAAGCTTGTTGCCTAGTTCAGTTTTACTTAAAGGTCCAGCACTTACATGGAAGAAGGACAGAACCAACTGCCAGAAATTGTGCTTTGACCCTACATATCCCCAAATAAATACAAAAAATAAATACAAACAAAGAAATGTACAGAAGAAATATAGGCAGACAGCACATCCAGGGCTACTTTCTGACACTGGAGGCTTCATGGCACACAATACTTGGACAGTATAATCCAGAACTGCTCCAATTCATGTGTTCACAGTGACAAAGACTTGCTGAAGTTTCTGGGGCTGTTCAAGAGGTCAGCATGCCTTTCTCTTCCACTAAAAATAAGACTCAAAGGTATAGACCATTTGGATTCACCTGCCTGATTTTGAACCCACTGTTGGAGAATGTTACAGCACATCCCCAAAGGAAGTCAAAAGCATAGGTGTGTCTGTACAGCAGGTGCCAAAGTGAGCCAGGCTAAACATACTTTGCCACCTGACTGGGGAGGTGTCCTGCCAAACTGGCTCTAGATGGCACAGCCAAGACCAGTGGGAAGAAGCTGCTAGAAGATGCTTTCCAACACAGTATTTGAAAATGGCTTCTAAAAACTGAGAGTCCAACTGTGGTTGAGACACGAGGGTTTCAAACTGATGGACTATTCGAGCAGGACCTGAGTGGCCAGCACTCAGTCAGGCTTCATGGAGGATTCAAATTCTGTAGAACTTACCTTGGTGGTCACCTAGAACCTTCAAGAGCCTCAAGCCCTCTAAGATCTAGAGTTACAGAAATTAAAACAAAAATGGTCACAGGCCAAAAGGTTCATGAATCTGCCCATTTCTGAAAAGTAAAATACTGGAGTTAAGTCTTTTTTTAAAAAAAAAATTTGGTGATTTTACATCATTTATCCCATCAAACTCAGTTATCAGTCCTTTCAGATTCATACCCACTCTTATGATCTCCCCATTTACAAAAACACCCATTTATGCTACTCATTTACTTACTGGAGCATAACTAAACTCCCTGTGGCCAGATCCTTAAAGAAAATGAGTCCTTCCTCACCCACATCCCTGCCAGAGATCATCATTGCAGAAGTGAGGCACTATGTCATTTAGCTACGTTCTAGCCTTGAACTCTTGTATACAGTGATGTCTTAAAAAAAAAAAAAAGTCCACTAATGAGTGAGTACATACCCTGCTTATCTTTCTGATTTTGTGATACCTCACTATTGAGGATATTCTCCAAATCCACCCATTTGCCAGCAAATTTTAGGATATCATTTTATCTTACTGCTGAGTAGTACTCCATTGTGTAGATGTACCACAGTTTGTTAATCCATTCTTCAGTTGAGAGGCATCTAGGTTGTTTCCAGGTTCTTGCTACAAATAATGCTGTTATGAACATAGTTGAGCTAATGCTTTTGGGATGTGAATGTGTGTCTTTAGGGTATACACCCAGAAGTGGTATTGCTGTATCCTTGGGGAGACTGATTCCCAGTTTTCTGAGAAACCGCCATACTGCATTCTAGAGAGGCTGAACAAGTTTACACTCCCACCAACAGTGGAGGAATGTTCCCCTTGCTCCATAACATCTCCAGCATAGGTTGTCATCTGTGTTTTTAATCTTAGCTATTCTGACAGGTATAAGGTGGTATCTTAAAGCTGTTTTGATGTTCATTTCTCTGACGGCTTTGAGCACTTTTTCATGTGTCTTTCAGCCATTTTAAATTCTTCTGCTGAGAATTCCCTTTTTTGTTCTGAACCTCATTTTTTAATTGGGTTATTTAATGTTTTGTGCTCTAGTTTCTTGAGTTCTCTATATATTTTTGAGATCAATCTCCTGTCACTTGTAGAGTTGATGAAAATCTTTTCTCATTCTGTAGGTTGTTGTTTTTTCTTATTAACTGTGTCCTTGGCCTTACAGAAGCTTCTCAGTTTCAGGTGGTCCCACTTATTGATTGTTGTTCTTAGTGTCTGTGCTACTGGAGTTAAATTTAGGAAGTGGTCACCAGTGCCAATGCACTGGAGGGTATTTCCCACTTTCTTTTCTATCAAGTTCAGTGTGGCTGGGTTTATGTTGAGGTCTTTGATCCACTTGGATTTGAGTTTTGTGCAAGGTGATAGGTTTGGATCTATTTGCATTTTTCTACACACTACCATCCAGCTATGCCAATACTATTTGTTGAAGATGCTGTCTTTTTTTCTATTGAATATTTTTGGCCTCTTTGCTAAAAAAAAAATCAGGTGTTCATAGTTGTGTGGGTTAATGTCTGTGTCTTCAATTTGATTACATTGATCCACATTGTTAGTATCAAGCTGTTTTTATTACTGTAGTTCTATAATATAATTTGAAGTCGGAGATGGGGATGCCTCCTAAAGTTTTGTTGTTGTTGTTGTTGTTGTTGTTGAGCAAAATTGTTTAGGCAATCCTGGCTTTCCTATTATTCCAAATGAAATTGAGTATTGTTTTTTTCAAGGTCTGTAAAAAATTGAGTTGGGATTTTGATGGGAAGTGCATTGAATCTGTAGATTGCTTTTGGTAAGATTGCCATTTTCACTATGTTGATCCTACCTATCCAGGAATATGGGAGATCTTTCCATTTTTCTGATATCCTCTTCAATTTCTTTCTTCAGAGATTTAAACTTTTTGTCAAGCAGATCTGATACTTTTTTTTGTTATAGTTACTCCAAGGTATTTAATGCTATTTGCAGCTATTATAAAAGGTGATGTTTCCCTTATTTCTTTTTCAGCCCTTTTATCTTTAGTGTATAGAAGGGCTACTGATTACTTTGAGTTATTGTTGTGTTCTGCTACATTCCTGAAGGTGTTTATCAGCTGTAGAAGTTCCCTGGTAACTTATATATACAATCATATCTGCAATTGTTCTTTTCCAATTTATATCCCCTTAATCTCCTTTTTTTCTCTTACTGCTTTACCTAAAACTTGGAGAACTATGTTGAATAGATAAGGGGAGAGGAGACAGCCTTGTCTAGTTCCTGATTTTAGTGGAATTGCTTTGAGTTTTTTTCCATTTAGTTTGATGTTAGCCATCAGCTTTTTGTAAATTGCCTTTATTATATTTAGGTATTCTCCAGGACTTTTATCATAAAGTATTGTTGGATTTTGTCAAAACCTTTTCAGCATCTAAGGAGATGATCATGTGGTTTTTTTTTCTTCAATTTGTTTATATGATAGATGACATTTACAGTTTTCCATATGTTGAACCATCCCTGCATTTTTTATATAAAGCCTACTTGATTGTGATAAATGACTTTTTTTATATGTTGTTGGATTTGGTTTGTGAAAATTATGTTGAGAATTTTTACATCAATATTCATGAGGGAAACTGGTCTATAATATTCTTTCTTTGTTGCTTCTTTGAGTGGCTTGGGTATCAGGATAATTATGGTCTCATAAAAAGAGTTTGGCAATATTCCTTCATTTTCTACTGTATGAAACAGTTTGAGTAGTATTGGTTTTAGCTCTTCTTTGAATGTCTGGTAGAACTCTGCAGTGAAACCTGTTGTAGAAAGTTTCCCCGGGCCCATTTGGGCCCAGAGTTTGTACCTGGCCTGTGGCGGCTTTTGTCCCCCAAAGAAATGAATCAGACATTTATATTAACTTAATACTGTTTGGCCTATGTCTCAAGCACATTACTAGCTAGCTCTTTCATCTTAAATCGACCCATTTCTACTAATCTACCCACCACGTGGCCCAGCCCGTGGCTCACCTGGATTTCTTACATGTCTGTTCTTCTCGGGAGTTAGATGTCAACTGGATAACTCCACCCTCCTTCTACCTGTCTGTCCTCTGATTCTCCGCCCACTTCTACGGTGCTCTACATAGACCAAAACAGTTCTTTATTTACAGCATACAGAGAACATTCCACCACAGAAACCATCTGGGCCTGGGCTTTTTATATTTGGGGGACTTTTAATGACAGCTTCAATTTCCTTTGTGGTTAGAGGTCTGTTTAGGTCTTTAATCTGATCTTGATTTAGTTTTGGTAAATGATACCTGTACAGAAAGCTGTCCATTTCTTCTAGGTTTTCCATTTTTGTGGAGTATAGAATTTCAAAGTATGACACAATAATTATCTGGATTTCCTGGGGGTCTGTTGTTATGTCTCCCTTTTCATTTCTGATTTTGTTAATTTGGACTCTCTTTCTGCTTTTTGGTTAGTTTGAATAAGGGTTTATCTAACTTGTTGACTTTTTCAAAGAACCAACTCTTTGATTCATTGATTCTTTGTATTGTTCTTTTTGTTACAATTGTGTTGATTTCAGCTCTAAGTTTGATTATTTCCTGCCATCTACTCCTTCTAGGTGAGTTTGCTTCTAAGTGTTCTAGGACTTTCAGCTGTGCTGATAGTTCTCTAGTGTGTGATTTCTCTAGTCTTTACATGTAGACACCTAGTGCTATGAATTTTCCTCTTAAGACTGCTTTTATTATGTTCCATAAGTTTGGATATGTCATGGATTCATTTTCATTGAATTCTAGGAAGTCTTTGATTTCTTTCTTAATTTCTTCCTTAACCCAGAGGTGGTTCAGCTGAGTGATGTTTAGTTTCCATGAGTTGGTAGGCTTTCTGTGATTTTTGATATTGTTGAACTCTAACTTTAGACCATGGTGATCTGAAATGGTACAAGGTGTTATACCTATTTTTTTGTACCTGTTGATATTTGCTTTATGACCTAGTATGTGGTCTATTTTAGAGAAAGTTCCATGGGGTGCTGAGAAAAATATATATTCCTTTTTGTTTGGGTGGAGGGCTTGGTATATATCTACTAAGTCCATTTGGGTCATAACTTCTGCTAGATCTCTTATTTCTCTGTTGAGTTTCTGTCTGGTTTACCTATCCAAGGGTGAACGTGGGGTAGTGAAATCTCCCACTATTAGTGTGTCAGGTTTGATATGGGGTTTAAGCATTAGTAGTGTTGTTTTTTTGTTTTGTTTTGTTTTGTGTTTTTACATATGTAAGTGACCTTGTGTTAGGTACATAGATATTCAGTATTGAAATTTCATCCTGGTGAATTTTTCCTGAGATGAAAAAGAAGTGTCCATTCTGGTCTCTTTTTATTGATTTTAGTTTAAAGTGTATTTTGTTAGATATTAAAATAGTTACACTAGCTTGTTTCCTAGGGCCATTTGATTCGAAAGTCTTTTCCCAACACTTTACTCTGAGCCTTTGTCTTTAAAGTTGAGGTGTGTTTCTTGTATGCAGCAGAAATATGGTTTCTGTTTTTGTATCCATTGTGCTTGGGTGTGTCCTTTCATAGGTGAATTGAGTCCATTGATATTAAGGGATAATAATGACCAATAATCAACATTTCCTGTCATTTTTGGTAGTAACTTGTATTTCCTTTTTTGGAAGGGTTCTTCTGTAGGCTTATCAATTGTCTGTGTTTATATGAGTGTTTCTGGTTTCCTTAGGTTGGAGATTTCCCTCTAGAGCTTTTTGTAGTGTCAGATTTGTGGTTAGGTATTGTTTAAATCTTGTTATGTTGTGACATATCTTGTTTACTCCAACTATGTTGATTGATAGTTTTGTTGGGTACAGCAGCCTAGGTTGGCATCATGTACTTTAGCATCTGTATAATATCTGACCAGGACCTTCTTGCTTTCATTGTTTCCATTGAATAGTCAGGTGTTATTCTGATGGGTCTGCCTTTATAGGTGATTTGGCATTTTTTCTTTGCAGCTCTTAATATTTTTAATTTGTTCAGTAGGTTTAGTGGCTTGATTATTATATTGCAAGCAAACTTTTTGTGGGTCTAGTCTATTTGATGTTCTGTAGGCTTCCTGTATCTTTATAGGCATTTTCTTCTTTTGGTTGGGGAAGTTTTCTTTTATGATTTTGTTGAATATGTTTTCTGTGCCTTTGAGCTGGTATTCTTCTCCTTCTTTGATTCCAATTATTCTCAGGTTTGGCATTCTCATGGCATCTCAGTTTTTCTGGACATTTTGTGTTATGACTTTTTTGGTTTTAGTGTTTTCTTTAATTGATGTGTCTATTACCACTATTGAGTCTTCCACCCCAGAGATTCTCTCTTCCATCTCTTGGATTCTGTTAGTTATGCTTGAATCTGTGGTTCTACATCTTTTTTTCAGACTTTCTATTTCCAGTTTTGTCTCGGTTTGTGCCTTCTTTATTGCTTCTATTTCAATTTTTAATTCCTGGTAAATTTCTTTTACCTGCTTGTTTTCTTTTTCTTGGTTTTCTTTATTTTTTTTCAGGGATTTGTTCATTTCTTCTAATTTTCTGTTTCTATTTTCTTCTATTTCTTTAAGGGAGTTTTTTTATATCTTCTTTTAAGGCTTCAATTTGTTTCATAAAGCTGTTTTTAAGGTCATTTCCTCTTCATTGTTATGTTCAGGTCTTGAAGCTATAGAACCATTTGCTTCTTCTGGTGGTGTCTTGTTGATCTTTGTATTGTTGTATGTATTCTTGCGCTGGTGTCTGCCCATTGTTTCCTCAATTCACTCTTGTTTAGTTCTTGTTCAGCTCTTAGTGAGTTGTTAGTCTTGTTGGTCTAAGGGCTCTTAAACATCTATGTGTTTAGAGGGTCAGCTGCTCTTGTGTATGCTATGATACCAGTCATTACCGCTTGACCTCTCACCTCTCAGCTATACACCCAGGGACTTGACTGCTCCTCTGTTGCTATTATGCCAGCTGTAGTCTGGGTGGACTGTGTCCTGCCTGTTTCAGGGAGTGGACATCACTGCTTGACCTCTCACCTCTCAGGTATGGGCCAAGGGACTCAACTGCTCCTCCCAGAGTTAAGTCTTAAACCAGGTGGGAATGATAGAGTATAGACATGGCCTCATGCATGTGGAGGAGAGCTGATGCTGTTGAGCACATGCTAATCCCCTGGTCAGAATATTTTGCACACCCCCATTGGCTAACCTAGCATCTTTCAGGTGCTACTAAGGCTTTGTGGTTCTTTGGCTATGCTTTGGCAGGCTCTATTGGTCATTCTTTTCCTAGAAACTCTATTGAACCCATTGCAGTATCATTATGCTCCAGTCATATTGTGTGTTTTACTGTTTCAGCAAGTTTATAAAAATTTTAAGGCTAACTAAAGGAATTATCTTCTGTCCCCAGAGCTATGACAGTAATATGTTATCATGAATGGGCAAAAAGATATGCGCTGAATGGATAGAAAGTTTATTAGTATTAAGAATTGTGATCCAGTGGAGACTATATTTACTTAATACTCATGGGGCCCTCGGTTTCATCCCCAGCACTAAAGAAAAAAAATTGTGGTCAAGTAATTTACTAAAAACAAATCACTGAGGGCCTTTGAGTTGGCTCAGTGGATTAAGAAACTTGCCCTTGGCCCTAAGAAGTGTTCAGCCTCCAGGAGGAACTACATGATAGAAAGACTGGTTGCTTCAAGTTGTCCTCTGACTTTCACAGGAGCACACATGGAATAAGCAAAGAGAGGTGGGAGGTGACTTAGCAGCTGGCTTCGCTGTTATGCGCAGCTCTGCTGGAATGGCTGCTCTGTTTTCCCAGAGCACCACCATTCAGTTCCCAGCACCCTCATGCCCACTGAGTCTAGTTCCAGGGGATCCAGTGCCATCTTCTGACCTCTTTGAGCATCTGCACACATATGGTAAACAGACATACATAAAAGCAAAACCATCCATACACAAAAATTAAAATTTAAAAATAAATAAATGTTGTAGTAAGAAAATAATTTAGCTGCCAAGATGGTTCAGAGGGCAAAGGTGCCTGCTACTAAGCCTGAAGACCCTGAGATCTAGGAAAAAATTAACTTCTTCCAGATTTCTTATGAGCTCCACACATATGCCCTGATACCCCTCATAAGTAAATGTAATTTAAAAACCCATAAGTAAATGTAATTTAGTGGCTTGATTATTATCATATCTTCTGTTGCTAAGGTATGCTGTTCAATGACAAGGCTTGTGCAAGACTTGCTGGATAAATTCTGGAGATCCAGGGCTGGTCTGAGATAACATATTGGATATAATATCCATAGCAGCTCACAAGAACTCCTGGTTCTGGGCAGTGCATTTAGAGAATGAACCTTAAGTAATGCCTGTCTGGCAAATGGATGGATTTGGAGAATATCCTCCTGAGCAAGGTCTCACAAACCCAGAAGGATAAGCAGGAGTGTACTCACTCATTGGAGGACCTTAAGCAAAAGCATTCTTATTTCATTAAAAGAAGAGAAATCTTTAACATGAATATCTTGATCTTCAGTTTTTCTTACAATGAGACTATTTGGAACCAGTATACCGCATTTGGTCTCCTAAAATTCCACTGAATTTGCTACTGTGCCATCCAAGTCTAAGAATTAAAGACAACGAATAAATGAGGGGGGGGGGAAAGGAAGAGTTAGGTGACAGAAACTTTAAAAAGGCACAGTATTCTGGGCTGAACTCTTAGTCCAGTCAAAGAGAGTGAGGAGAGATTATATAAGCAAAGGGGTCAAGATCATGATGGGGAAACCCACAGTGACAGTGGAGCTACTGGGAGCTCATTGGCTCTAGACTCACAGTAGGAAACCTGCATGGGACTGAACTAGGCACTCTGAATGTGGAAGACAGTGTGTGACTTGGGCAGATTGTGGGGCCTCTGGCAGTGGGACCAGGATTTATCTCTAATGCATGAACTGACTTTTTGGTGCCCATTCCCTATAGAGGGATACTTTGCTCAGTCTTCATATGGTTTAGTCCTGCCTCAACTTGATATGCAGACTATATTGACTCCCTGTGGGAGTCCTTATCCTCTCTGAGAAGTGGATGAGGGGTAGGGTGGGGAGAAGCTGGGGGCTAAGAAGTGGAGGAGGAGAGGGAAGGGGAACTGTGGTTGGTATGTAAAATTAAAAAAAAATTTTTAAATAAAAAATTAAACTTCCCCCCCAAAAAAGTAGTGCCTGTTCCATTTTACAATTAAAGTGAAAAATAATTATTTTTCCAAAATGTAAAAGATCCAAAGTTATTGTATTTTTCCTATAAGACTAAGGTGGCCCAAAACTACTGAGGCCCCATTTATCTTGAATATTCTTGCCTTCTCATCACAAAGAACAAAGCTAGCCATTTTGTAAGGTATCATCAGATGCATCTTGAACCTCAGTGAATACAAGGCTTAATGCTATGTGACATTTCTGGTGGTGTGCTATATTTTAGCAAAAATAAAATCCCTTTGATTAAAATTTCACACCTAGCTGAGGACCATGAAACTGATTACCTGGTCCAATCTGAGCCTGGCATTTGCCAAAAGGCTTACAAACCTCAGTACAACTTGAGGGGAACTTGGCCTAGGCTTCAAGTCAGAGGAAACATGCAAAGCCCAAGGCATTTGCCAGGTGGCCTGTTCCCTGCCTGGTGTCAGCAGCTCTAAATTAGGCACATGCTCTTTAAACCATCCATGAAAATGATTGGCCCAAATAGCCAAAGCCCAAAGGAAATATAAGCTGGTTGGCAGTGGTCAAAGCTGGGGACATGACAGAACATCAGCATTGTGCTCCCTGTTATCCTCTCTAGGCTGGGGAAGAAAGCAAAGTTTATCCTCTAGAAGCAGATGCTTCAGTTCTAATGACAATCAGTGAAACAGAAAGAATTGCAAATGCCCAGAATTGCAAATGCTGGTGTGATGAAGCAGACACTGGGGCAATCTTCAGGCTGATGCTGTTTCAAGATGTTTGTGAAGCTCAGGGCTTAGCATATCAGCTCCACTAACAGCTACTGCTTACAAAGGACATTAGGGTCACATTTACAACTTTGAGATAAGATTTTATGTCAGAAGTTCAGCCTTCTGGATAGCATAAAACCCTATGAGATGCTTTCTGGGTCACCCCAGCAGCATATATACCCAGTGCTTTTGTCTTTAATGATATCATACAGCCCAGGCCCCAGTGTGACCTCATCTTGCAAAGATTAGAGCTATGTGTCTGAAGTAGTAGTACCCATAGGTTTAAACTTTTCTCACAGTTGCTGACGTTTTCAATTTGAGTATGCAGTCTATATGCTGTATAAAATAATGTTTTCTCATGTTTACTCCTGAACACTTTCTGGTTTCAAGGAGGTTCATCAGTTGTCTAATTGCTGAAGTTAGTGAACAGTCCTATGATCACCTCTTTTGATTAGGCAGACTTTAATGAGATCCATGCTCAACTCTGGGGCTGACAGTGTGGAGAATGAGGTGGCTTGTGGCAAGAGCAAAAAAAGTCATGCTGAATCCTGGAAATGGACCAGGGAGACATATGAGGACTGGAGAAAATGACCTGATGGGAGTTATGTTATAGTATCACAGACAAGGAAAACTACTGTACAGCCTCTGAGTAAAAGCAATAATTTGTGAGACCTTTATTGAGCTTAGCTTTATTCCTTAGCAGAAATGGTATCGAGAAGAAATGATGAGAGGAGAAACAGGTGGAATCGGAGACAGGAAGTTCTCAAAGGAAAAAATTTTCTAGAATTTAATGAAGTCACTTAAAAGGACGGGGTAGAAGACTACAGAAAAGAAAAAGATTCACTTAAAAATGGTAAGATGCTCGGATATGAACCAAGACATTGCAAAAAGAAACAAAAAGACACAGAGCTGTTTGGAGTAACCAGGGGTCAAGGCTGCATCAATTTCAAGAACAGGCAATAGATGCCATAGGAAGGCACTGACAGGTCCTTGTAAATTAGGGGCGCATTTGACCACCTGACAGATGCATGGAGGTATGACCCATATACGGCCCAGAAAGTGATAGAAGAAGGGAAAAAGGGAAAGACTGATGACTTTAAAATTAGAAAAACTAAATTTGGACTTATTATGCCCCAGAGGAATATAGCCTGATGCACGATTTATGCAAATTGATAAAGCTGATTACACAAATTAGCCAAAGCTTTTTTTTTCCCTCTGGTCAATAAGGCTCCCTAGTTTTTTAAATCCAGCCGATCATGGTTGGCATTTACAACAAACCCTCTTCCTAGTGCAGCTAGCCAATTTCTTGAAAAATGTCAATGGATTGTTTCCTATTTCAGGCTCTAGGCTTGAACTTACAGAACACCCAAAGAACAGGGCAGATGACAGCAGCTGGCTCTCCAGAAGAATGAGATAATTTAAACGACCCCAGGTCACCACTTGGTAGATCTTTCATTCCCCATACCTTCCTTCAAACCCCAGTCACATTCAAGACAGAATATAACACATATTGATGAACTATGTTTAATATGAGAAAAGGTCCATGATCAGCCTTTGAATGTGAGAAGCTGAGGATTAGTCCAATTCAGTAACCTCTCTGTTCTGTTTACCTTTTCATTCTTATTGGAATTCCAGTTGCCATTGTGTCCCAAAGGTTCTATAACCTCCAAAAGCAGACCATCAGCTGGGGACCAGATGCTCAAACCTAAGGCTCTGGGAGAATGCTTTCAGCATGACACTTGGTGAGCTGGTCTCAGTCTCAAGTCTGTCCTTCTCTGTCATAGAGGATTTTCAGCAGCCCACTCTGACCAGAAGGTAGTCCAAGCTATTCATCAGAGCTCTCTGTTTTAGGGAATTTTCTGCAGGCAATGTAGGAAGGTCCCTGCAGGCTTTCTGGGTAGCATAATAGGGTTCTGCCACCAGATCAGTACTGACCTTGAGAATACAGTCAGTATCACAAGACCCTGGTAGCTCCCATATAGTGAGACAGGGCAGCACTTTATTAAGAATTGTGTGAGTGGGCACTGGAGAGATGGCTCAGAGGTTAAGAGCACTGACTGTTCTTCCAGAGGTCCTGAGTTCAATTCCCAGTAACCACATGGTGGCTCACAACTATCTACAATGATATCTGGCACCCTCTTCGTGCCTGCAGGCAGAACACTGTATGTATAATAATCAAATAAAATAAATAAATAAATAAAAACCTTTTTTTTAAAAAAAAAAAAAAAAGAATTGTGTGAGTATTAAATGGAAAATTTTAAAGCATGTATTGTGGGGTGTAATGGTGTATACTAGCATCATAGATCTAGGGAGGTAGAGGCAGAAGAATTAGGGGCTTGATGCCAGCCTTGGCTACATAAGGTGATCAAAATCAGCTTTGGCTACATGAAACCTCATCTCAAAATAGAGAGACAGATATTTTAGAAAAAGAGAAGCTCAGTGGCTGTCCAGCGAAGTCAGCCACTAAGTCATTAGCCATTAAGACATTAATATTAACAACCCAAACCAGGAATTATCTAATTAAACAGTCACCATGCAAAAGTAGCAGCTACAGGTCCGTGTCATTCCCTGAGTCCTCACAATGACTGATCCCCTGTGCAGTCTTCTCTCCAGCCCATCTCATGGTGGAGGAAGTGGGGTTCAGGTGGGTCACATGATTAACCCTATAGCTGTTGTAAGGTGGCTCTGACCTTCCCCTCTGCATGTTAGTGTTAGTGAAAATTTAAGTACCAACAGAAAGCTGATTTTTCCTCCAGGAAAGCACAGCTAAGCACAAAGGGACCAGAAATCTCCTTGTCAACAACCATGATTCTAACAAACAGAATCATGCTCTCTGGGGCCCTCAGGAAATGCACCACATCCCTAAACCAAAAGGTTTTGTGTCTCACTGACTTGCTTCATTCAACTTTTTCTCATAGATTCAGGGTATTTTCTTTGAAGTAGCATATCATTTTCTATGAACGAAAGAGATAAAATAATAAAGAAAAGCAATTTAGTTTTTCACTTTAACCTGCTATGTGGCAGCTGTGAGCTTTGATTGTGTGAAGTGCCTCCTTGCCAAGCCAGAGACACAGAGAACAGTTATCCATAGGTAGACTAGCATTGTCAGCAAGGTGCAGATCTGATTTCTCCCGTTCATGGCACATAGGTGATGTCAATGGTGCAAGAGAGAAAGCCAACATAAATTCCAAGTATTACCAAGAAGCTAAAATAGCATATCTTTTGGCAAGACATTTAAATAAGATGAACTTGGGGCCAGAGAGATGGCCCAATGGGTTAAAGCACTGGCCTCCAGGCCCTTTTATTTTATTTTAAAATAAAATTAAGTAAGCTTGGATCTTAGGAGGCTATATTTAACTAATCATTTTTAGACCATTTGCTGACACTTAAAAAAAAATAAAAAAGGTTTTACTATGTAGACTAGGCTAGCATCAAATTCACAGGCATCTTCCTGCATCTGCCTCCTGTGTGCTGGGATTGAAGATGTGTGCCACCGTGCCCTTAACAAAACATTTTAAAAACCTAAACGTCAACTGGAGACCTCACATTGTTTCTGTGTGACTGATCTTCATAGTGGCAATTTGTTATAAGAATCAAGTGTGACCTTTAAAATGAAAGGATTCAAAAGAATGTGTAAGGCCATGGATGTGAAGATTGAAGAGGATCAGGGAAAAAGAAAGCTGTGTCTGTACTAACAAAAGCAAAAAAAGAGCTCAAAAGTCAGTACTCCAAAACCTGAGAAGATTGGATCTTCAGGCAAAGAGAGAAGAGCTGAAATAAAAGAAAGTAGACGTTATCATGCATAGATTACAGCTTCGGGGTGAACGTGAGAATAGAAGTAACGTGCTAACGTTATCAGGACAATGGCTTTTCCTTCCTTTCAAGTGTTGTGCTGGATAATGTACATCCGCAGACAGCTTTTACAGTAACACTGAGAGCGGGAGGAATTCAGAGAGAGCCATAAATGGTGTGAGTGGTTGTGGGTTCTAAATTACTGAGAAGCAAAATTAACAGAACAATAGGCTACCAGTTCACTCACCTGAGGCCTCAGTGGGTAAGAGAAAAATCATGAATTCCAGATTCACCACATAAAAAGACACCAGGGGCAGTTGGTCCTCCCTGCTACCTGGACCTCCCTGGGCCTTTCTTACACCCTTGCACAAGGTGTCAGCTTCAGTCCTATCGAAGAGTCTGTCCTACCAATGTTCAGAGACAAACTGTGTTCTATGTCTGGAAATCATAGAACCTCATGGTTTCCACGGGTTTCAGCAATGAGTACACAGAAACAAAATGTCAGTGGTCTGTCTGGAAGCAGCCATTTATTATGTTTTCTTTACCAGGATCTTCTCTACACAGCCAGTCCAGCTGAAACCAAGAGTTCAAGGTTCAGTAAGAAATTCTGTCTCCAAAAGTAAAGTGGGAAGCATAGGGGGGCCTCCAATGTCTACTTCTAAGCCTACACACATGCTCACATGTGGGAGTGGGGGTGGGGGGCGAGGGGGAAGAGCTTTCCTAGCTGAGGTCTTAGATTAAGCATCAGTCTGAGACACAGACTTCGAACAAGCCAAATGCTGAGCTGAGTCAAGAACAGTCAACAAAACACCAGGCTGACTTATCGATTCAGGAAAACTATGTTGCTGTCAGCTATCAAAGGTGATTTATTCTATACCACTAACAGATAGATGTAGTTAAGGATTACAGATTTCTTTATAGATGCACTTTATCTATCCCCAGAAGACATACTGGATGCTGTGTACTAACAGAAGCAAGAAAGGACCTGAAAGTGGGTAACTCCAAAACTTGAAAAGACTGAATCTCCACACAAAGAGAAGAGCTGTTATAGAAAAATGAAGACATTACCGTGGCATAAATGACTGCTTCGGATGGGAGCTTACTTCCCTAAAAGTGAGACAGAATCTTAACTATTTGGTGGCTAATGAACAATCCGGTATCTTCCTTCTTTGCCATGTTTCTCTGCTGAGGCAATGCATATTTTTATAGAATAATGACATCATCAGCAAAACCAGGTTTCTGAAAGGTTTATGGGTGAAATCCATATTCACACACAAATTTCTTGGTTGGGGCTATCAATAGAAAAGACATGCTTAGTTTTTATTTATTATGAAGCTAGGCCTGGCCTGGGCTTAAATTTCTGGTGGTGAGAAGCATGTACCAATCCCTCCTCTACATACAACTTGATGATATGGAGAGGTATTGGATAGAGTCTGATTATAAACCATCTCATTGATCTCTTCTACATTGATCAAGTCTACAGAGTAGTAGGGGAATATACAGGAGAGTCATGGGGTGCTGATGCAACTAATGACCACAGGTACTGCTCAAAGATTAGTGTGAACATTTCCTCCAATGGACTACAGCATGTGGCAGAAGACCCTGAGAGAACATTAAAATGAGTCTTTTTCAAAAATAGTCTTTGGCATGTATCTGATCCCATGTGATTGACTCATCCAGCTGATGAATGCACAATTGGGGAAAACATCTTCATGTGTAAATATTGAGAGAGGTAAGGAGCAAGTTACAGGTAGAGCAAAATTGAAGCTATACAAATAAAGCATCAAAATTTAGAGAAAATATAAGAGAATTTAGTTAGAATGTGTCTTAAGAAGTTATTGCTCATCAGCTCTCTTGGCTCTAATTCCCAGGCATAGTGCATGCTTCTATGAGAGGTGGACACAGGAGGATCAAGGTCAAGTTCAAGGTCATCCTAAACTATATACTGAGTTTGAGAAGCAAGAAATTCTATTCAAAAATTATGTTTAATGAAAATGGAAAATTTATAAATTGCAGAAGATTTCTTATTGTAGGATGTGGTCTGTGTCCCGATAACTAAGGCTAGTTCTTGGGATAAAGGATAGTAAGGAACTTCAAGAAAGTAGCTCTAAGGTCACTGGGGACTGTGCTCAGGGGGCATGAGGCAGGCTTATAGACTGAGGTGGTTTATGTGAGAGATAAGTGCAAACCTAGTTGCCTCAGTGCTTCGCTTCCTGTCTGTCAGTGAGCATTCTTACATGTGCTCTTTCCCCTGTGAAACTATTCACAAGGAGACTACAATGAGAATGATATTGATTCACATTTCATGCATATCAACAGCCAGATCTGGATAAACCTCTTCTCTTTATCCAGCCTTGGGTATTTTGCTATAGTAATGTAAAAACTACTAATTCAAGATTTACATCTGACTACACTATAATTGTGAATTCTATTCAATAAAAATGATCATATACAAAACTAATCAAAGAAAAGCAATGTACCACACATATAAACATGCTCATAAAAGGACACATATATACACAAACACATACAATACATATAGATAGGAAAGGATTTGTGCTTACAATATACAAAGGACAAATAATTTTTTAAAAGCCAAACATAGTAAGAAAATGTGTAAAAATTATTAAAAGGCAATTTAGAAGAAAACTAGAGATAGTTTGAAGTCTGAATGACTGAAGTCTCTCTACTTTACTCATCTGTTGCTAATGGTTTCTATTGTATATTTATAATTGTATAAATGTATGCTTGTGTGTATAGTGTGTGAACATGTGTATCATGAGGGACGTGTGAGTGTACCACAATTCAAATATGAAAATTAGAGGATGACTGTGAAACTCAATATTTCCCCTCCACCTTTATATCAGTTTAGGAAATCAAACTCAGGTCACCAGGCCTGTGCAGCAGCATTTTTACTGTCTGAGTCACTTGCTGACTCCACGGCAAAAATTTTAAGTCTGCCATTATGAGATACTGAGTAGATTACAAAAAGGCACAAACTATCCTAAAGCACCGCAAGATGTATAAATTTACTCCTTGCAAAGGAGCAGAAGTGTTGGAGAGGCGGTTCAGCTGCAGTTAAACACCCATAACCCTTTACAGAGGACTGAGGCTTGGTTCCCAGCACCCATGTCAGACAACGGCATAACTACAGCTCCAGTGTCCTCTTCCAAACTCCAAGTATACCTGCTTTCATGTGCACACATACACACACACACACACACACACACACACACACACACAGCAAAATTAAAAAAAATCTTTTTTAAAAAAAGAGAGT
>PVIH01003981.1:0-17500 GCA_004025045.1 Sigmodon hispidus | reverse complement strand
GGAGCTGGCTCCATTCTTAAAAAACCCACCCGAAGGAGCGACGACGCCGTATGAACCTTCTGTTTAAAAGAGTGGGTTGGAGCTTACACTATTTCTTTGTTGACGGTTTAATTTTTCTCAACTTAAAAAAAAAAAGTGCGTTAAAATGCATTCCTCTTGCAGTCTATTCTTTTCTTTGCTACTTTTTTCCTACAAAAAAGAAAAAAAGAGAGGAAAATCTTAGCAACTTTGCATTACACATGGAAAATCAGAAAGACTTCATGAGTAAATTAAGTTTATCAATGATCCTCAATTCTCCATCTACTCAATAGTTTCAGCAACATCTACGACCAAATCTGTTTGAAAAATATTTTTTAAGACAAAGGAGAATATACTGTCTTGTAATCCCAATTGTTCCTTTTGAGGTTAATAGGAGTAACAATGAGGAGTGAAATTCAATATAAAGATTATATATAATATATATGCAAAATGTATTGGAAAAAATTGTTATCAGTGAGAATATTACTAGCTAGTGCTTATCTAAAGTCACTATTCTAAGGAATTTTAGGGTGGGGAGTGTCTATCAACAGACATTCTCTGCAAATCATCTCCCTGCTAGCATGTGCCAGTGTGTGTGTGTGTGTGTGTGTGTGTGTGTGTGTGTGTGTGTGTGTGTCTATGAACAATCACATGTGTGTGGGCACACATGTGGGCACATGAGCAAGAAGACCAGGGGTTGAAGTCAGGTGTCTGCTTCCATTGTCCTTACCTTAGACAATGAGGCAGGGCCTCTCACTGAACTAAGCACTGACTGATTCAGTTAGTCAAAGTCAGCTTGCTCTGGGGAGACCCTTCCATGTCCAAGGATGACAGGGGAGTTACCACGAATCCCCAGTCCTGGGTGCTGAGGACATGAACTCAGTCTGCTGTAAATTACCTTTTACTTGTAAAAGAATGCTAAGAAAGCTATGTAGGGGATGCTATTGAAAATAGTTGAGAGCATCATCAGTTCTATCTGAGAGCTGGAGGGGAGATGGAGAATAAACACATGCAATGTTCTAAGAGAGTTACACAGCATCTTCTCAAAGAACTTAGTGCCAACAGGGAAAATGACCATTCATGAGTAACAGGCTGCAGCTGTGATCAGAAAGGGCTTTCATCCTGGCTTCTCTGCCCTCCCTTTCTTTAGTTTTACTTGCTTTTTCTCAACATCATCATTTGTAAATCTAAGTCTCTAGAGCCATCCCTCTTAGATTTTTGCTGCCATAGTCTAAGCCCTAATTTCTCATGATCAGGTGGTCAAGGTGGTCTTGTTGTGGCGAGAGACCCCTCCAGCTTACACAACTCAAGCAGCAATCTAGACTCATGGTTCCCCAAAGAGAATTCACATGGAACACAGTGATCCAAGCAGCTAAGATTTAATGTGGGAAAGCAAGGAAGCAGGGACACTCTGTGTATAGATGGGAGGGGCACACGTGCACCATGCATGCGTGTGAAGTGCGGATGACAATCTTCAGTCCAGCCCTTGCCTTCCACCTTGTCTGACAGACTCTTGCTTACTGCAGCGTATGCCAGGCCAGCCGCTCTGTCTCTGCCCCCATCTCATCATAGGAGAGCTGGGATGTCAGAAGCATGTGTCTAGCTTTGTAGGGGTTCTTGGAATGTGAACTCTGGTCCTTATCGTTGTGTGTAGAAGGCTTTAGCTGCTGAATCTTCTCCCCAAGCTCCAAGAATACACTATTTAGAAAAAGAGAGCCAAGCAGAGGACCAACACTTACCCTAGTAGACAGGAGTTTAGTCTGTCCACTCCCATGTACACTTCTAAGAAAGGGTGTGCTTTCCTCAGATGTCCACTTAGCCCAGCATTTAGCCTGTCATGAGTAGATTATGAGATGCAAACATGTGCATAGGCGTTTAAGTACTCCACATGTCTATATCTCATTTTCTATAAAAGGAAGACAAAAATTAGCTTTTATAAAGAAAAATTCTGTCAGTGTGGAGACAGGAAGATACTTTAAACCACTTAAAAATACAGTGAAAATAAACCCTGGTGAAAGACAGTTGCAAAAGAACAGAATAACACTGTCCCTATGCTTACTCCCCAAGACTGAGACATTCAGTCCCCTGATTGCTGCCTGGACCATTAGTTGTTTTGGTGGCTTCACCTCCTCACTTAGATGCCACATGTGACCTAGAAAGCAGTGCCCTTTTACCACACCCACCTTCACTTTATAGCCTAGGCCTCCAGAGCTCCTGCTGTGGGATGTCCTAGCAGAACAAAGCCCACATCCAGAGCTTTCCAAAATTCTTTTCCATGGCAAAAGCTGTACTTTCCCTCCCCAAAGCTAGCTCTGTATTATACACAAAACTGATCTTGAGCAAACTTAAAGGCACAGAGCAGTCCTTTGGGATGCTTTCAACTGGGCACATGAATAAAAACAACACCTTTTAAAAGCAGTTCATAGAATTAGCAATTCCCAGGAGGTAATAGCAGGGTAGAAGCTGCACCTGTGGCAGAGTTCCAGCAGAGAGGGCCACTCTGCGGCGCCAAGCTTGGCCTCTTCTGTAGCAAAGATGGCATCATTTTGGTTGTCAATGAAAGCTCACTCCATAAATATGTACATAAATTCAAACTCTTAGTGGTGGGATTTTTATTCTCATAGGAATATTGTACTTCTTGAGTCTACAGAGGCAGCACTTTTAATTTGGGATCCAAGTTTTTGTAACAGCAGTCTGCCTTGAAGAAAGCCCTTGTATGGAAATGGGAGCTTGAATTCCTCTCCTGATGCTCCTAGGTGATGGACTATAAGTCATATGCTGCATCAACCCTCTCTTCTGCTTCTGGTCCTGGTGTTTGTCATAGCAATGACCAGGAAAGCAGAAGATTGAGCAGCATTCATAACCTCAGCAGGACATGCTGCTGATTAGAGAGCCAAATGGTGGCAGTCTCTAGACTCATGCACATACCCTGCAGTGTCTCAAATCCCCAACAGTAGTCAGCATCTGCCCCTTAGTTCTCATTCATTACTCTCTTCTAGAGTAAAAGTGTGTGCTCAGTATGGTATAAACAGTAAAAATATCTCTGCTTTATATAATGAACTTTTTATTGTTGAAAAAGGCTAGGGTTGGAGAACACATACTAATCTTAAGGTATATAGTAAAGTCACAGTAAATAAAACAGTATGCTATAAAAATAAAATAAATATACAAATCAATTGACAGGCAGGACAGTTCAGAAGCAGGCCCAAGGAAACTGCTTAATTTAGTGAAGTGTAGTGTTGGCACATGATGCTGGAACAACTCCGCTGGTTACAAATGTTCAAAATGAACCTCGAAAGCAGCAGGAACCTTTCATTTTGTAGGTGTAGGAAAACTAGGATTTTAGCTAAATGTGAAACCTAACTGTATGACCTCTAGAAGAAAACACGAGAGTGTGTGCTTGTCACTTGCCTAATACTTGTACTTGAACACCTTGTACAATACTTTGTACTTGAGATACAGAACTAAAGGAAAAGAGTTCATTAAAGAAAATTGATAAATTGAACTTTATCAGATTAAGAGGTTCTGCTATTTGGAAGATACCAAGGGTTAAAAGCAGAGAAAATGCGAGCTGAGGAGGGCTGGTCAAAGAACACAAACTTCAGTTAAATAGAAGAAATGAGTTCAAAAGATCTAATATCTGAACAGCATTACGTTCTTTTATTTTTAGAAACTAGTTTTCTCCTTCTCTGTCTCCCCTCTCCCTGTATGTGGTGGGGGGAGCTGGGGGGGTGCAGATGTGTACCTGTGTGAGTGCATGGAGGACAGAGGACATTCAAGCTTTTTCCTATATCATGTTCCATTTATCCTCTTGATAAAGTCTCTCCGTGTGTAGCCAGAGCTAGACAGTTTTGACGAGGTTGACAGTCAGCAAGTGATCCTCCTGTCTCTGCCACCACAGCAACAGCGTGACAGGCGGAGAAGACCAGGCACAGTTTGTTGTTTGGGTGCGGGGAATCCAAATTCAGTCCTGTGGCTAAGAAATAAGACTCTTAGCCCCCGAGTCACCTGGAAACTGTCAAAGGAGATTCCACAAGCCTTTAACTGAAAAATAATACATGTGAGGTGATGCACATGTTACAATAGCTTGTTTTAATCATTCCACATGGACACATTTCAAAATGAAATACCACACATGATAAATGTAACAATTTTTATTATTGTTTCTAATTCAAGTTATAAGTGAACAAGACAAGTTACAGATGTAGGGGAAGTATTTGCAAATTGCAGATCTGATATGACTTACATTCACTTTTTTTAAAATTCTCAAAATTCAATAATAAAGAAAACAACAACCTAATTCAAAACACAAGCAAAACATCTGCTATGGTTTGAATCTGAAATGGTGCCCACAGGCTCATGGTTAATGCTTATTCCCCAGCTGGTAGGGTTATACATGGAGATGAGGCTTGCCATGGGAGATGAGGGCAGCCTATTTCCTGATACACTGTCACAGCTTTCTGATTCCTCTGGATGTGAAGACCTTTCACAGCACACCTCTGCCACGTCACCACACTCTCATCATGCCTTCTTTACTGCAGTGGACTGAAATGTCTGAGATTCCAACAGAATAAACTTTTTCTCCCTTGAAATTTTTTTCCTGACAGTTGTTTTGATCAAACTGGTAGGAAAAAAAAATTAACAACTATAGTAATGAAACAGAAACTTCATAAAAAAATATAAGAATGGTAAACTGACATGCCAAAATATTCGGCATCATTAAGATTAGAAAAGCACTGTGAATGAAAGACACTTGGAGGATTCACAGTCCACCTACATGGAAGACAAAATCAAGGGGGGAAGTGGGCACCACCATGCACTGGGGAGCATCTTCACGGACTGGGACTTCCAGTGTGTGGTGGCAGAGGGAGCACTATAGCCACTTTGGGAAAGAGCTCGGTCACTTCTTAGAAAGATAAACATATGCTTATTATACTGCCTGGTAGTCACAGTCCTAAGTATTACCCTAGTGAAATAAACTTTATATTCATCCAAAATCATGTTCACAGATGTTTATAGCAGCCTCATTCATAATCACCCCAAGCTGGACGCAACCCAAATATTCTTCATTGGAGTAGTGAATAAACAGATATGTCCATTTAACAGAATTCTGCATAATATCAAGGAATAAAACAACTATGAACATACACAACAGAAGCAAACTTTAGACACCTTAGAGTAAGTGAAAATAGGCACCTTTAAAGGTCTGCATATATGACAGTCTTTAAAAGGTAAATCTTCAGAGAAAGGGGCCAATGCCCTTCAGAAAATAGATGTAAGTTACAGACTATCTTGCAAAGGAGCTGCACAAGGCAGCCTTTCAGCAGGGTGAAACTGGGGTGACAAATATATAACATATGGCTTATCAAACTGTACAATGTGGAACTGTACATGTTACCCACATAAATTACACCTCAACTGCAGTATAAAAATGAAGATGATTACATTAATCAAGGAGCACAACCTTGAGAGAGCATGTTTTCCTTTACACCATCTTACACCATGAAGTAAGGAGGTGGGCTTCGGTGTTACAGTGATAATAAAATCCCTCAGTGTGGCAGCGCTTTGTAAACCACATAGTTCTGTCTTAGTTAATTACTGACCTTCACTCATCCACATGGCCTGAAATAAGGATCAGACTGTCCAATGCTCACCAGACTGTTGCAGGTATCTCAGCAAGGGTCCAGGCCCTGCCTTGGAGCTGTGCTGGAACCAAGGTTGTTGAGTACTTGGTTTATTGGTCAATAGCTATCAACTGCCCACACAGGAAGATGCTACTTAGAGAGGCCAGTTTTGATACATATCCCCTTTAAAGCAATCCCAATGCTAAGAAATTGGGAAACTGATGAATTTCATAGCACTGATAACCCCTGACAGCTATGGATCATTGGTATCTGTATTGTACACATATTATTTCACTTTATCTTCATGGATATTCTTGAAGGTAGTTGCAATAAGTTAGTTAGTTAGTTAGTTAATTAGTTAGAGTACAGCAGAGCCAATATTTGAGGCTCAGACAAAGCCAATTTGTCTTTTGTTATTGTTGTTTGGGGTTTTAATTGGTTTTATTTTGTTGTTGTTATTTGTTTTTTAAATGTGTTTAAGTGGTGGGTGGGTGTGCCTGAAACCAGTGTAGCCACCTCTGCTGGCTCCCAGCCCTTGTTATTAATGTCATATAAAAGAATATGCATACTTCAGCTAGGATGACTCCTTGTGCCTCCTCTTTGAGGTTCACCCCCACCCTGTGTGCCAGCCAAATGGTTCACCAGGCTGTGTCACTAATACTTGCATAATAACTTAAGATGACACAACCCCTATTTATCAAGCAACAATACTACTAAAAATAATTTTACCCACAACTGAAGCAAGGAAGCAAGCTTTGTGGGAGACCCTATCTCCCTGCACAATAGTGTGTGCAGGGATAGTCATGAAGAGTGGTGGAAAGCACTTAACTATCTAACACCATATCTTTGAAGCATCCTGAATTAGAGGATGCTATCAGGACACAGTGTAGAAGACTAGGTCGGTGTGAGGAGTGGTAGACAGGATAGGATTTCAGTTCTATGAAGCCAATACAGCAACAGTAGTTTTAAGAGCAGTTTAGTACCAGGTCACAGTGCTGAACAGAGGCTTTTGGGGCCCAGGCTACCCAGAGCTCTCTCTTTCTCTTTTGTGGACCTTTCCTGGGTTCTAACACAGACATAGAGTGCCTCTTACAGAAGCTGACGTCCATGATTACTGAGAATGTAATTCCTCACACATCTCTAGTTGGCAAGTGGCTTTTTAGACCCCACCACAATCTTCAAAGTTTGCAACTATTACCAAGCAAAAACAAACATGGGGTGTGTGTGTGTGTGTGTGTGTGTGTGTGTGTGTGTGTGTGTGTGTGTGTTTTTCAAGCTTCTCTCTTATGATGCAGAGTGGCAGGGCCTGCAGCGGATACTGCCTCTTCCAGGTACGGCTTCAATGATTTTTATCTCAGCTTGGAACACAAAGTGTGCTCTGATACTAATACTGATAAAAGCATAAAGCCTGGCGCCATCTGCCATGGCAACTATCAAGATGGCAGATGCTTTTCATCGGCTTTATCTGAACTTTGCATTAATGGGAATTCAGAGGCTGTAAGTATGTTTGCAAAAGGGGGGGCATTGAAATGATAGTACCCCCTGAATAGAAACAATGCATCAAATACCAACATATTTGTGTTGCCTTTTTCTCTCTTGTAAGAAAAACACGGGGAAAAGATATCCCTCTGCTCTGGTGTTTGTTCGTTTCCTGTATGTGTGCCACTCAAGTGCCCTGTAGCTTTTTGTAGACCTTCCCCTTGGAGCTGACCCTGGGGAGTTCTATTTAGAGGGGCTCTAACTTCCAAGCAGTCCTGATGCTGCTACAGCAGATGGGCTTTAAACACGCTGTCTCTGAGGACAGAGCAATGAACAAAATACGATGTGAGTGTTCAGAGCCTGCTGCAGGTAACAACAGAGGCATTCTTCAAAGAGTAGAGAGAAGAAAAAAGGAGGAAAGGGGAAAGGAAATCACAATCCAAGTCTTATGTCTGGAACCAGAATGTATGTTTTTTTCTTAAGTTTCCAAGTTGTAGCATATGACTCCTGCCACTTAGTAGCCAAGCTAGACAGGGCAATTTCTTACCTTTAGAAAGAGTGCTGTGGTTATGGCTCAGATGTGCCTATAAGGAAAGCCACAAGGATGCAGAGCCATAGTGAATGATGACAGGGAAAACTCTGTTATTGCTCACTCTATGCTGTTTTCCTTTCTGTGTGCCCAAGTGTGTGTGTGTGTGTGTGTGTGTGTGTGTGTGTGTGTGTGTGTGTGGTCATATATGCACCTGTGTGTGGAGGCCAGAGGAAAATTTTATGTGTCAACCTCAGGAATACTACCACCTCCTTGAGACAGTGTCTCTGGTTGGCTTGGAGCTCATTGGTTAGGCAGGCTGGCTAGCCAGCCCCAGGGAGCATGTAGCCTCTGGATCCCTAATGCATGTTCTGTGCATATACTGACATGGCTTATGCTCTGAACTGGGTTCTGCAGGTTGAACTGAGGTCAGTGGGCTTAAGTACAAGTGCTTTACTGACTGACCCACTCTCCCATCCCCAGCTCTACTTTTTAATTAAACCTATATGTTATTATGTATGTATAAAATATATTTTAGGGCAATTACTAAAGCTTTTCCTGTAAAATATGTCATTTTTGATATGGAGAATATATTTTTATATTTTCATATCTATCTATTTTTGTTCTTTGTTTGTTTTTACATAGATATGTAGAAATGAGTGTTTATATGCATGAATGCACAGAAATCACTTATTATGTACATATGTATAACATCACACATAGCACAAAAAATAAAATGAAAGAGCATGCACTTGGTTAAAAAAAAAAAAAAAAGATTATGCCCACAAAAATTTAAAGTATAAAAAAATCCTTGTAACTGTATCAATGAGTATCAGAAATTTGAGTAGTTCTTTGAAAATAACCTGCTTTCTGCTTTCCTTTTCAAGGAAAAAAGTGAAAAATCAGAACCAGAGAAGATTATCAAAAAAGAGGTGGCACATTATAAGCCACTGCCTTCCAGCTCATCTGGCTTTGTAGAGGAGTGCCAGCCTGCCCTGGCCAGGCAAGGCTGCAACCCAACCTTTCCCACACAGAGTTCCCTAAAAATACCCTTCTGATTGTGGCCCTGCTGGTGATGGATTTCACCCAGCAGAATTTCCAGGATATTTTTGCTGTAGTTTTTTTTTTTTTTTTTTTTTTTTTTCCAAAGATTACAAGATTCAGTCTCTGGTATGTGTTCAATGTTTTTGTTTGTTTGTTTGTTTTCCAGAGGAGGGAAGAGGGAAGGAAAAGAAGGGAGGAGGAAGGAAGGAGCGAGGGAGGGAGGGAATGAGGAAGGTAAATATGCTATACCACAAATCTGATACACAGATTTATTGGGAAAGAGGTAAGAAGCAACAGAGAACTCAGCAGAAAGCAGGCTTATAGGGTTTCTTGGGGAGAAGGTAGAGCTTTCCAGGGTGGCTGGGATTCAAAGAATGTGGCCTGATTTTAGGGGGGTTTTGTTTGTTTGTTTTTGCTTTGTTCTTTTTTTCTGTAGGGTGGGTCCTGGCCACTCTCTAGCCTCAAGGGGTTGGGAACTGCCATCACAGCCCTCAAAGAAGTCTAGGAAGTGGGGCCTAGCCCTGGGGGTGGTGCCTAGCCAATTGAAGCTCCTGGGACAGGGCCAGTGGTTGGTTATAAGCATTGCAGCTCAGATGGAAAGAGATCCTGGTAGGTGGGAGGCAAGGAATACCACAAAGTGGCAGTTTACAATTTTGCTCCAGGAAAGGTTTCCGTAATGTAATACCTCTGCTCCAGCAGGGCAGGGTTTCCCTAGGAAGTTGTGACAGTTCCGCTCATCTCTGCTTTATTCTGGCTCCAGCAAAGGTTGTTACTTCTCTGCACCACTCCACTCAGGGGAAAGAAGATGCAACCCAAATCTCATTCAAGAGATTTATTGAGATGAAAAAATCCAGGATAGTGGCTGCCTCTGCCAGGGTGGAAAAAGGCAATTCCAAATTGAACAGGCACACAGGGCTTCTGAGCTGCAGAGTTTTTCCATGATAAAGATTTTTCAGGGTGGATTGATCAGATATCAATCCCTGAACTTGTACAAACTCAGAGATTGGTTAAAGTTTGTGCTCAGAGATTAGTTGGTTTCAAGCTCAGAGACTGATTGGGTTTTGTGCTGAGTTGGTCAGGGACAGAGTGTGTTTCTTTGAGTCTGGTTTCAGGGTTAGGCTATGTTTCTTTGGCTGGCCGGCCCTTTTATGCTACAATTGGAGCCCCTGCAGGTTCTCAGGGGCAGGCCCTAAAGGGGAGGGAGTCTCTGTGCACAGCTTGGACAGCTCGATGCGCTGCCAGCAGAAGAAAACAGAGGGAGGGAAGAGAAGGCAGGGAGAAGGGAAGAGAAGAGGGAGAAAGGGATAGAATGAGGGCTGAGGAAGGAAGAAAGAGAAGGGAAATGAAGCAGTCCACGCAAAGAGCAGCTGCCGGCTACACTGCCCGCTGTTAAGTCGTGTTTGACACTGAGTGCTCATAGTCTGACCCCTCAGGAGGAGTCCATGACCAACTGCTTATCTTAAACAAAACAGATGAGTAAGCTATATTTTTTAAAATTTCCAACAAAGTTTTCTATTTCAAACACCTTCATTTGTCCTTAATTTAACATAAATCATTTAACAATTTATAACTTCTCTTGAACTGAGAAGTTACCCTCAGTTCCTACAAAGATTGTGAGCCTAGCCTTTAATGGCTGAGCCATCTCTACAAAGATCGTAAAGTCAAAATACATTTTAGATGGGGGAAAAGGCCAAACCTATTATTCCTAAGGAAAAAGTGTTTTATTAAGTTTTTTTTTTGTTATAGTAAATAAATAAATAATTACGTAGTCCTAAAAACCCAGTTAAGTGTGAAACAAACATTTTTTATACATAAAATGAAGAAAAAGGGTGACATCATATAAAAGAAAATGTTACCCAACAGGGACAAATCTCTAGGAATAGAATACAATTGCTCATCAGGATGAGCTGAGCAAGATAAAGTAGACAGAGGTGTACTCAGGCCGAGCATTTGCTCAGCACTACTCAGTGTCCACGATTGAAGAGGAGAAGAAAGGAGAAGAACGCAGGTGTGAAGAACGCAGGGAGGACAGCGTTAAGAAGCAGCAGCAAGGGCAAGTCCCCGCTGGGGCACTGTTACACCTTGTGGCACATAGGATCTCACTGAATCTCTTTGTACACACATTCTCTCACATTTAGGATCTCATTGGAAAACAGGTTAAGTTTCAGTTTTCTGATTTTTAAAGTAAAATGTAAAGAGAAGAAAAAGAAAAACTCAATACAAGGGGCAGTGTGGGGTTGCTAGCTTCATTTTTGGCAAGTGGAGACTGTGTGCGACAGTCACACTTATAGCTGGTTCTGCTCACAAATATTTTCTAAAATTCAAGACATCTTATCTTAATTCACTACAATAAGAAGATACAATAGTAGACTAGAGGACAAACTTTTTAACTTGAAGAATTTTATTTGGGGGTAAGCATCACTACTCTATTCTTAAATTTCTTTTCACCCCACGGCTCAGTGAGAACCTGTTCCAGGTTGGCCATCCACACTGGGCACCAGAAAATGTTCTTCCCGGTGCAGATACCACTCTATGGCTCTGTGCTTTCCATCTGCTCTGAAGCCATGTCCCATCTCAGGATCTGTAGCACTGATATTTTCCTCATGGAGCATGAACACTTTGAAATACTATACAAAAGGCAGCCTGGAAAAGGAAAAAAATATTTTTATTTGTACAGTAAGTATGTCTCTGAAATTTTCACATAAACTCTTCTTTTGTATATCAAATCATATTTTAAATGCAAAATGGGAATATTTTATTCAAATCAATAAATTTTTACTCAAAACTTTTATTCAATTTTTTGTTCAAATAAATCTCATAGGAATCTTTCACTTTTTAAAAAAAAAAAAAAAGAAAGGGGAGAGAAGAATTACATTCACAAAGAAAATAGTTACCTGGTAACCTATCTTTTATGTAAATCTAGTTTTATCTACCAGGGTTACTTAAACAAAGTCTGTATATGTCATAAAAAAATCTGTAAGGGTCTCATTATATTTCTCATGGACAGATATCTCTACTATAAAACTGAAATGTTATATAAGTGTTCTAAAGTATTGGAAAAAGCAACAGCAATTAAAGTAGCAGCTGACCCACTCCAGTGTTGTTCATCTGTGATGTCATTCCAATTAATCCTCAGAACATTCCTATAAAGGGAATCCCACACATTCATTTCACAGATTACAAAATTCAGCCAATGAGAAGTCAACAGGCTTGGGAAGAGGTGAAGTTGTACCAGGGAACCTATATGCCAGTCTCTGGAGAAAATTCCCCTGTCATTGTCAGTGTCTTATTGCTGTGAAGAGACATGGCCACAGCAACCTTTATAAGGAAAGTATTTAATTGGGACTTGCTTTCAGGTTCAGAGGTTTAATCCATTATCAGCATGGTGGGAAGCCTAGGAGCACACAGGCAGACATGGTGCTGGAGAAATATCTTAAGAGTTCTACATCTGGATCCACAGGCAGCAATAAGAGAGACATTGGACCTGGCTTGGGCTCTTAAAACTTCAAAACCTATTCTAGTAACACACTTTCTCCAGGAAGGCCACACCTACTCTAACAAGGCTACACCCCTGATCTCTCGAAGGTAGTGCCAAGCATTACCCTGATGACCAAGCAGGAGGGTAATGAGTTTATGAGGGGATCATTCTTTATTCAAACCACCACATTCCCCTAAGCACTGGTTTCCTGAAGACATGTCATATGGATCACCAGAACACAGAGCACTGGAGACAGTTGTCTGATCATTCCCTGGAAGATAACCCTGTGCTGAACCAGACCAGGGGTTCCTCAACTCTAATGAGTGCTTTCTAAAATGAAGATGCCCAGGTCCCACGACTAGAATCATAGGGTGATTTTCTAAGCAGTAAAGATTCCTCATGTTTATTTATTATTATTTATTATTTATTATTTATTATTCTCAGGCCTTCCTTTGCTCTCTGTGGTGGTAGGTGATGCTGTGATAATGTGGTGCGGGTTAGATGATGCTGTGGGGGTGATAGGTGACACTGTGGGGTGGTAGGTAATGGTGTGGAGTGGTATGGATGCTGTGGGGTGGTAGGTGATACTGTGGGGTGGTAGGTGATACTGTGGGGTGGTAGGTGATACTGTGGAGTGGTATGGATGCTGTGGGGTGGTAGGTGATACTGTGGCGTGGTATGGATGCTGTGGGGTGGTAGGTAATACAATGGGATGGTAGGTTATGGTGTGGAGTGGTATGGATGCTGTGGAGTGGTAGGTGATACTGTGGAGTGGTATGGATGCTGTGGGGTGGTGGGTAATACAATGGGATGGTAGGTGATGGTGTGGAGTGGTATGGATACTGTGGGGTGGTAGGTGATACTGTGGAGTGGTATGGATGCTGTGGGGTGGTAGGTAATGCAATGGGATGGTAGGTTATGGTGTGGAGTGCTATGGATGCTGTGGGGTGGTAGGTGATACTGTGAGGTGGCAGGTGATGGTGTGGAATGGTAGAGTCTCTTTCAATTGAGTCTATTCATTTGAGTTCTATTCACACCCTCTCTTTGAGTGTTCTTTTGACCATGACTGCCAGACTCTTTCTCTCTGGCAGATAGCATGGAGGGAGATCCGGACCAGCTGGCCTCTCCCTGGGGTTGGACCGGGATGATAGGTGTCCACGACCCATCACCCCCTAGCCACCAGGAGAAATCACACGTTGAGTCAGAAGCCTTGTTGAAGCAAGAATTCACATTATTGCATCAGTCTGGGGCTTATATAGGGCTGTGAGAAGGGAGTGGGAATCTTGGCAAGTTGTGAGGTTAGTAAAGATTTAAGGAGGAAGTGATGGCTGCAAGAAGAGCCCATAAGAGGAGTTGGACTCTGTATGGTTAAGTTTAGATATGCCGAAGCAGCAAAGGAACCAGCAAGACTCAACATATAGAAACACGGACGTCTGATCTGTGCTGTATATTCAACCCAGGTCTCCAGACTCCCCCTGGCCAGGTGGTGAGCTAAAAGTAAAGGGGCTAGTCCTACACGATGCCACTTATCCCTCAGAAGGCAAGGAAGGCCGCAGAGTCAGTCACAAGCTGTCATTGGTCCTTATGCCATCTCTGCTCTTCAGTTTTTGTCAGTTGTTACATGCCACTGCTTGATGATGAGGGTCCTGTGAGTTGAGTGCCTAGGTCAGGTGGTGAACATTATCTGATATCTCTCCTGAAGAGGTGAAGATTCAAAGGTCAGGTAAAAAAGGATAACTAATGGGAAGGGTGGGGCAGGCTGTCAGGGAAATGAATAGAGAAGACAGAACACTGAGCCAGGGGAGACTGGAGCAGGCTAACGACGGCATGACTGCCCACTCTATCCTCAGAGACATGGGACATTATCAGGGGGTCTTATTTGAAACTCACTTGTTTTAATAATAATTTGGGACAAACAAGTCACACATCTCATTTTAAGCTGACTTTTGTTAATGTATCTATAAGTAGTGTATAACTTTAATGACAGGAAGTTGTATATAAGATGTTCCTGACAAATAATTATTACCTAATGGGATTAATAGTTTTCTAATGGAATCAACAGTTATTAATCTGTTCTTAACTAATCCCTAAAGCAGTCGCTTCTTTATCATGGCGGGTTACTAAATTCTCTGGGAAGGCCTTAAAGTTTTAGTGCCTCATGGACTAAAGAGACACTGGTTTTAAGGTCCTCTGGATAGGTCCAGCATGCAAGAAAGGCTGCAAGCCAAGGAGGTCAGTCTTCTCGGGACTGAAGGATTTCACACAGGACTATATTCTGACTGTATTCAAGCAACTTGCCTGAGGAGAATAGCAGCTTACCAGGGAGGTGGAATAGATGATCCGCTGCTGTGTGCTGTTAGTATGGAAAAGTTGGAAACTTTGTGTGTTGATGGGAGGAACTATTACCTGTGCTGTCTAACATGGTCAACCTCAACTGAGCAACAGAGCCCTTGAAATGTGAAAGGTAGGACTGAGCTGAGTTTTTAGATTTCACTTTAATTAACTATAGTTGACATGGAAATAAATGTATCTAACAGCAAAGATAAAAAGCTCCAAGCAAAAGTAACTGTCCTGGTGACTCTTCAGTCACCACAAATAAATGCCTCTACTGCTTAGAAACTACATGAGGATTTCTCATTTTTGTATCCAGCATTCCCTCTTTTGATTAAGATGTGGATAGTTTATCTATTTACTTTTGGATGGTCTGTTTCTAACATCAGTCAGCAATTCCTGCTCACTTGACAATCATGTTATTGAGCTACTGGGATGCTCTGAGGCTGCAATCCCAGATGCCTAATGGAGCTAAGTAGGTACAGCAGTGAGTAGAGCCCATTGGCTGTATCACTGAGCCCAAAGAAATAGTGTGCCCTTCAGAGTCCTCATACTAGTTTCCTTAAAATTCACTGAGTTCTGGTTAGCTGGCCCTTCTTACTTCTTCTAGACCAGAGTTTCTTCATGTTTCAGTGTGACTTCACATTTAGAATGCAAATGAAAAGTAAACCTGGCTAGTGGTCAGGGCCCCTGAGATGGGAATGGGAGGCACAGGGTTATAGAGCTGAGATTTGAGGCTGGAAAAGACTTTGAGGCTTAGAAAACAGGGGCCATTCAAAGGCCATGTAACCCCCTTCACAAAATGAGACTCTTTTCTCTTTACCATACTCACCAAAAGACTAGAAAAAAGGTAGAATTCCAAATACTGCAGTGAGTTTCTTTCCATTAACAACCTCCCGCCCCCACCCCAACCCTGGCCTACCACACACCAAACTCATTGCATTTAGCCAATAAAATCTGAGTGGTGGACATATTCTGCAAATCCAAATCCCCATATAAGTATTATTATTACTACTTACCTAAAATATCACACACACATTCCAAAGTAAAATAAAAAGTAATTTCAGAATATTTATAACTTGGATGTCTCAAGTTCTGCCAGCTTGTAACTACCATATAAATATCTTGCATCCTATAGAAATTATTTTTAGCTGCTAATAACAGAAACTCAATTAGAAAGATTGTTTTTTGCTCATGAAATAAGACCCAAGGTACATAGTCCAGGACAGTTGCAGTGACCACCAGTATGCTGTGAATTTAGTCAAAAATTAGATAATCTCTGAAAGAAAATTTGGATTTCCTATTTTAAGTTTAAAAAACCAGATTCTAAGTCACCAATTTCTTTTCTAATTTTTAAAATGTCATTAAGTTCTTGTCTCTGCCTGGTAAGTTGTCATGGGAGATGTTCACTTTCTAATCACAACTCTGAAAAACAGTACCTAGAATTAACAAAGGAGTGAGTATGCACATGCCACTGACAGTATGACCAGCATCCAACTCCTTATTCAACCCAACACCACGATGCCTTTTGTCTGTAATAATTCTTGAATGCCCAGTGAGCTATAGGTCCTAGAGGTGGAAATATGGGGTCTTGAGATGTGGCAAAATGCCTTTCTGGAAGGTTAGAGTCATTTTCATTCTCAATAGTTCCTCTTGCCAGGAAAATCACCAGATTAAAGAATGTTCCACCTAACCTTCCCCCCCTACCCCCCCGCAAGTGGAGGGGTTAGAGAATGAGGCATGAATGATGTTGAAATGATATTTTACTTTGCAGCCTTCCAGTTGTGACTGGGCAGCCATGAGACACAGCTCAGCAAGTATGACTATATTATTCTGGTCGTTGGAGGAACAGCAGCTCCATCCAGGAGGTTGTAACACAACTCCATTAAATAGTCATCACCAGTAACACAGAAAACCTGTTAAAATAATGGTAAAAAAGATTTATCAAAGGACAGCCTAAACGGTAAAGAGTGAGAACTCAAGTATCTATGTTCTTAAGAACTGGGCCCAGGTCATTTTGCTAAACCTCCCTCTCCTGACACACATGCATATACACACAATCTCTAGGAGTTATCGGCTAAAACATTAAGATGTTCCTGCCCAGCTATTTTTAGTAGTTTTAGATTTGCTACAAGAAGCAACAGCAAACTAACCACATTATTACACATCATTTGACTTCCTTTGGATTTTTAAGCCAATTGACACTTGAGCTGTCAGCAGTCAATAAAATTTTTTTCATGTTATCATTTGCTTTGAGAATTCTGAAATGAATATGCACACCTACACTGATACAGCTATTTCTAATGCAGAGATAGATTTTAAACCAATGTTTAAAGTTGAAATATTCATAAGATTATCTGATATATGTGAGTGGTGTGTGTGTGTGTGTGTGTGTGTGTGTGTGTGTGTGTGTGTGTGTGTATGTGTGTGTGTGAGAGAGAGTTACCTGAATTCAGGTGATGTAGAATTTACAGAAAGGGTAAAGGGGGGTTTGAAAAACTCTAGGAAAGTGCTTTGGTGGTTGGTGGAAAAGGGATAAGCACATGAGGAGAGCAGGGCTAGCAAGGCTGACTCACAGGCCAGAAGACAGAGAAATGACTTCAGGGTTCAAACACAGTACAGAAGAATTTGCTAGAGCCATAAAGACACAGGAGTCCCAGTCACTGAACACTTCAATCCATTGCCAGACATAAGAAATCACTTTGACAACCATATGCTAGGACACTTAGAATAGATGGACAAAGCAGATTGGGGGAGGGTGGTAAACACTATTCTGAAAACCTAGAGAGAAAACTGGAAACCTGGAGCATCAGAAAGAAAGGGAAAGGCAAGTACACAAGGCATGAGGTGGGAGTGTGAGGACACATGGGGAGGAGTGTGAGGACAGACATGGGGAGGAGTGTGGGGACATGGGGAGGAGTGTGGGACATGGGGAGGAGTGTGGGACATGGGGAGGAGTGTGGGGACATGGGGAGGAGTGTGGGACATGGGGAGGAG
>PVIH01003980.1:0-149025 GCA_004025045.1 Sigmodon hispidus | reverse complement strand
AAAACCAAGCATGCCCAAGCTGCAAACCACAACCACTGAACAGCTTGGGATCAGAAACATCCTGGACTGACTCTTCGGATCCCACTCCACCTAGTGGAACACCTGACTGACTCTTGAGGGAGGGGGGACAAAACTGGATCTGCCAGGAGTAGAGACTCAACTAAGCAATATTGGGTTATTGGGTTATTGGGACCATGGGTCTGTCTGCTGCCTGCCCAGGGAGGGGATGGGGAGTTGTGGT
Organism: Sigmodon hispidus; assembly: GCA_004025045.1. Classification (NCBI taxonomy): domain Eukaryota; kingdom Metazoa; phylum Chordata; class Mammalia; order Rodentia; family Cricetidae; genus Sigmodon; species Sigmodon hispidus. Next base: position 148,784 of record PVIH01003980.1, on the reverse strand, counting down.
GAAGAAAAATGACCTGATGTGGAGGAAGGGGGAAGGACATTGAATAAGGATACACAGGGTTAGGGTTAGGGTTAGGGCTAGGGTTAGGGTTAGGGTTAGTATTTTTATGTGTAGCAAACTTATTTGCATTATCACCCTTGATAAGTCATGTTTATGATTTTTATCTTCTTTATAAATATTGTTAACTTTTCAGCATTTTAAATTCATTTTACTTTTTTGATAAATACAAAATAAATAAAAAAGAAAAAAAAAGAAAAAAAAAAAAAAAGACCATTGTCACCCACACCGGAGGTTTAAAATGGAAAAGCTGGTTTAGGAGTCCCAATGAGCATGTTTTAGCCATTCATTTCAATATGAAACCAAAGAGTTTTAGTGGTGATGGGCAAGCAAAGGGTCTTTAGGCAATGAACCATGCTACAAAGAAAAAATAAAATATTCACTAAACTATGTCTCTGTGGGGATGAAAGGTCTTGTGTTTTAAAGGAAAAAGAAACAAAGGCATAGTTTATGGATTCTGAGCACATAATCTCATTAAATTTTAATCTGGATGATCATTAAAAAAAAAAAAAAAGAAAAGAAAGTGAAATCAGTATGTGCAGCCTATCCAGTTTTTTGCATTCATGAACACAATAAACAATTACTGACCATTTAATGCTTTCCAAGTAGTATTTAAAATGTCAAGGAAACAATGATAAGGTTATGTATGTTCCCTCTGATGACCAAGTTAACAAAACAAAGAACTGCGATATTATCTGCTTTAATAGCATATTAAAAACATGAAATGTATGAGAAGATTGTATATGGAAAGGCAATGAAGCCATCAATAAAGTTCCAATAGATCTAAAGTTACAAAAGCATACTTGAAAGTTGGCTTATTAGCTTCTTTGTCAAAAGAAAACAGTAAGACAAGGACTGACCGGATCCTTACTCTGTTTATCACCAAAGTACACTATAAACCTAATCATTCTGAAGAATTACAAATCATCCACAACAAAAATCCTAATCCTCAATTGAAAGCTATCATTCCTCACTCATAAAACAAGTTTAATGTCTGAAATTTTCAGTAAAATAAATTAATAATTAAATAAAACATAGTTTTACTTTTCTTTTTGTTGTTGCATTTAAAACACAGCCTCACTGTAGCTGGTACTGGCCTGAAACTAACTCAGTATCTAGACCCCAAACCCCTGCCCCAACTGAGATTAAAGGCATGTGCTACTGCATCTGACAACAAGAACCTGAATTTCTCAGTGACTACTATAACACTTTCATCCCTTTGGTATCCATCAGTATGTCAAGAGACCATAATGGCTATAATCCAAATAATTACTAAACAAATAAAAAAAAAAAAAAAAAAAACGGGGTTATGGAGAAAGCAAGCTTCCATAGCATGAGAATGAAAACAAGAATCCTAAATTCCTGGGGGCTGGAGAGATGGCTCAGCGGTTAAGGGCACCGTCTGCTCTTCCAGAGGACCTGAGTTCGATTCCCAGCACCCACATGGCAGCTAACAACTGTCTGTAGTTCCAGTTCCAGGCAAACACCAAGGCAAATAAATAAATAAATAAAAGTATTTAAAAAAAAAAAAAAAAGAATCCTAAATTCCACTTTGAACATGTTCAATAATATTCCTAACACACAAGAGAAGGGCACTGTTTCAAAGTGGAAACATCAAGTAGACAGCCAGATAGAAAAGTGTAAGGTTCAAGAAAGAGCTATGGACTAATAAAATCAATTTACTGACTCAATTTAAAAGCTGCTCTGTCTGCCCAGTAAGAATACAATGATCCTTATTCTACAAACTAGAGGGAAAAGTGGTATTTGTTTAGTGGATCTTCCTGGCAGTGAGTTAAATTGATCTTTTTGCTTTTTTGTTTTCAAGATGGATTCTCTGTGTAGCTCTGTCTGTCTTGAAACTCATTATGTAGACCAGGCTGGCCTCAAACTCACAGAGATCTGCCTACTTCTGCCTTTGGAGTGCTAGGATTAAAGGTGTGAGCCACCACAACACAACCTATGTAATTTTTTTGCTTTCAACTCCCTTGGCCAGATATCAGCCAAAGGCTTTAAGAAGATGCCACTACTTTACCACTGTATTTTTAATAACCCATCACAAAACAACTCCTTCAATATTATGTAAAGATCTGTGCCCCCTTGATCACTTTCATTTTTCTTTTAAAATGACAATTCCATTTCATGCCCATTCATGACTATCCAGCTGGAAATGACCATAGCCATCATGCTGTGACTGCCAATTTGGTGATCATCTCAAACCAGTGGGAAGTTGTGAAAGTAATATCCAGAGACTTCTGTGTCAGCCACCACCCAGACACTTCTTTGGTGCAAGGCAAGCGCAGTACCACAGAGCTGTGTCTCTAGCCCCCAGATTGTTTTTTAACTGATATTGGACATGTCAACTGTTTTTGAGGAAGGCTGGCTAGCCATGGTCCACCTTTGACTAGCCCAGACATAATTCCTTTCCTTCTACCTTGACGTGACATACCTAAGACATGATTCCGTGTCTTAATAATTCATACTTTGTATAATCTGAGATCTGCCTTTCATTCCTCAACTTTTCAGTACCCTCGCCTTCTGTAGCCAGCTCCCACAAGCTGAAACCACATTTTTATAAGACATGTCCAGTGCCCCCATCAATCCTTTTCTAATCTTACACCTATGAAATTGGAAAAGGCAGAAAAGAGAAAGATGTACCATACAGAACAAGCCTAGGAAATCAAGCTAGAACATGAAAGGTGTGCCATTAAGAAATATGGATTTTTATTTTAAAATTAGTGAGGAAGACTAAATCAGTTAGCCATAGGATCATTCTGGAAAGCATCACCAGCAATGGACTGATAATCAGTACAAGTTCAGCTAAGATATTATAGAATTAATGTTGAATGAGAGCCTCAAACAAGTTGAAGTAAGAGTTCTAAAGCAGTTATGCTCTTCATAGACATTTCAGGAATTCCAGCCCATCACATGGACTGCCTTTCAACATAATCCTAGCCCTCTACATCATTTCACACAACTCTATAAAAAGGCTATCATCCATCTAGTCAAGCTGGTAAATGTCTCAAGTGAACCAAAAGTCTACATCTTTCTTCAGTCTAGATTCTCCATTTGAAAAGCCTTTTCTACTCTATTTTGCTTTCTGAATATCCAATTTCTTCCTGTCCTGTAATGTTTTACAAAATGATGCCTCCTACTGATCAGGATATCTTATTGTAGCTTCTGATCTTAATGAAATATTATATCCACAGTTAAACTCTAAAGACAAGATCCATAGTGTATAAACTATTAGTGTTTTTTTAAACATTAGTTGAATAATCAAAGAATGTACAAGTTTATTTTTAAATAGTTTGTACAACTACTAACCAGTGCTGTTTTGCAACATAAATTAACAAATGTGATCAGTACAAAAATATCAAGTAATCCAAATCATAACGGTATATCATTCAAAACATTTTAAGTATCTTAACTATTATCTCGTGATCAGTATAAATTGTGAAACAAAAATTGACAAGCTAAAAGCAAGCACACAACAGTTCCAGAAAATTCATAAAGAAAGCAACAAAATCAAATGCAAAGCAATGACTGTGCAATCAGAAAATTATAACGTGTGGTACCACTCAAGTCTCAAAAACACAAAAGAAGCTGATTTGTTACTTTTGATTTGAATCACTTAAGTGCAAATGATTACAAACTATTACATGTCTTTACAAACACACTAAGAGAAAACATGGTGTAGGCAACCCTACCTTTCTTTTTGCTTGTGTAATGCCCTAAAGTCAGGAGAAACAAACCATTGATAAGATGTATTGAGTAAAGGACTGTTCTTTCTGATTACAAGTCAGACACAACTAGAAACAAGTATTTATAAAGCAATGGAAAGGCCAAGAATACTGGATACTAGAAACATGACTGCTTCAAATATTTTTATAACCTATAAAAAACCTACATAAGTCTGTAATTTAACTATTAGATAATCTGACAACTGTAAAAGGGTTCTGATAGACAAAACACTACATTACAAAGCAAAGCTGTTGGTGGCCATAAGATCTCAATATGAAATGTCCCAAAAGGCTCTTGCTGAAGGCCTGATCTCCAGCTAGTGGCACTACTTTGGGAAGTGCTAGAAACTCCGATTAGTCCAGCCTTGCTAGAGGGAACAGGTCACTTGGGACATGTCATCTGGGAGGCTGTACTTTATCCCCACCCTCCTGTCTGATCTTTCTGCCTGTCATGACACATTAACTTTGTTCTGTTGCACATTCCTACCACAGGCCCACAGCAATGGAGTCAGCTGACCACAGAATGGACCTCTAAATCTTTTCTCTCTTACAATGTTTTTCTCAGATACTTTGTCAAGGTAATAATAATAATAATAAAACACCACCTGACTGGATCCAGTAGTTAATAAAACTGTTAACTAAAAATTTATAAGCTTATCAAACAAAAAATAACTAAAATGCTTCATGTCATTTTGATACAATGTGGGGAATAGGAACATGCTCCTTTAGATGAAGATAGATTTACAGAAAACAGTTTGCAGTGGTTAATCTCACTTAATACTAAAATCCATTTTCCTAGTAAGACATCCTCCTGTGCTAGAGACCAAATCCAGGACCTTGCTGAACTACAAAGCTCCAGGAAGTATGTATTACTCCACAACACAAATTCCCATGTTTTTTTCTGCCAAGAATTTTGACTATACTAGCTGGTCAGATTCACATATGAGCAACATTTCCTAAAAGTAAATCTAAGGGATAAACTCAGACAAAACAAAACTCACGAATAGACCATCTTACCTGAGTAAGATAGCGTCTATAATCCTGCCTCAATTCTTCTTTTAATTTATGTTTCTTCCGTTCATAGTCTTCTCCAAGTGGTAAACTTAATCCATAATCAATCCCTAAAGGAAAACAATAAAGTAAGCACATCTCTTTAAAAGGCAGTTTCAATAAAGTTCCCTCCTGTAATCAAGCATGTAACCAGTTAGGTTTCGTGTTCTGAGTGCTGTGCTGGGTGACACACAGATGCAGGGTAATTATTCCCACCTGTGAACCCTAGCCATCCTGTTCACCTGCCCAGAACACTGTGTTTCTAAGGCCCTGTATTGAAGGAATCTTAGGTATTGTATATTCAGGGATGTGTGTATGACCTCTCCCTGTGTAGACAAATGTCGTTAAGCATTCTTTCTTCTCTTCATTTAACTTTATGGCTGCTGCTGTTTAAAGACCCATTTCCTCCAGATGAACTGACCAGCTTCCAATATCTCCAGTACCTCCCAAATACACTTTTTAAATTTTTAGAAAATAAAAATAATCACTTCTAAGGCTGGAGACATGGTTCAGCTTGTCGAGTATTGATTGGCCTAGCATACAGGAAGCCCTGGGCTGGATCCGTAGCACGGTGTCAGATACAATGTGGTACTATACACCTGTAATCCCAGAATCTGAGAGGGAGAGGCAAGAAGACCAGAAATTTCAGATCCTCCTTGGCTGCAAAGACTCTGAGGCCAGCCTAAGGTACATTAATTAGACCCTGTCTCAAATTAATTAATTTTTAATTATTTATGTAATTTGTTTAAATATTTAATTGTAAAATAAAATTATTACTTGTAAAAAAAAGCTTACAAGTACTCTAGTACTACAAAAAAGTAGATAAATTTACAAACTGTCATAAAAATACTCATTTTTTTATTCCTTACAATTGAATGAATTATGAGCATTGCTATGCATGTGTCATGTTTTTATTTAGACCACTAAGCTGAGGAGGAAAGGCCACAGTTACACATGTATGAATGGTCTACTGTTTTATAGAACACTCAGTTTTACTTTACGCTATAAACACTGTGAAATTCTCTTGACAAAAATATCTGGCCTACTTAATTCCTTGGTTAACAAGTAGGAACATCTCTTCACACATTCCCATAGCTCACTTGAAAAGCATTTCAAGCCGCCCCTGTATCCTGACTCTCCTGAAAGAAAACTCCTCCCTCCAGAGAAATGTTGTATTTGTAAATACAGAATTTTTAAGTCAAAGAGGAGACATAGTAAGGAACACTTCTTAAGCTGTGTGTGTGCATGCACACACAGGCACATACACATGCAAACACACATGCCATAGCACATTGTGGTAGTGAGAGGACAACCCCAGGACTCAGTGTCTGTCCTGCTACACTGGAGATTCCAGGGATGGAACTTGGGTCATCAGGCTTAAGCGCAAGTGATTCTTCTACCTGCTGAGTCACCTCACTACCCTTACTTTTTTGTTGTTAATTTTTAATTGTTCTAAATAAGATACAAAATAACAAGCTTCATTCACATATGCATTCTATCTCTCTTTCAGCAGGAGTATGAATGTAGAATTAAAAGATGTAAGATCAATTAAAACAATGGCCATGCTGCACTCAACACCTGACATACAACTTATGCCCATGAAATGGTTACCAAATAAATGTACAAATGACATGTAATGGCAGCACTCAGGAGACAGAATCAGGAAGACCAGAAATTCAAGGTCATTCTCACCAGAAAGGTTTCAAGGCCTCTCTAGGAAACATGAGACCCTGTATCAAAAAATAATTTGAAAATGAATAATAAATAAATTCCTGAGCAAGAGGAAGAAATGAGAAGGGGCAAGAATGGCATCCTGTCTGGATTTCACTTCTGCTTTTCAGTGCTTTGACAGCACAGAGAGAAAGGACTTACAGTAACTAACACCCAGAGCTGTTGATGAAGTCACAATAGACATTCTATGGTGTCAAGGAGAAATGACAACGCAGAGGGGTGACACCTTCCTATAGGCCCAATTCTCCCAGGCCCAAGACAAGCAATCTGCAGCTTCCTAGAAGGCATATCCTTACAGTGTCTTTTACTACAATTTTGAATTCTATTTGTAGACCTCTCTAGAAGAACTGGAAGAAATACCTGAAATTGTGTTCACTAATAAATACTGATTCTCTAAGTTCAACTTTATTAAGAGTATTTGATCCTCGCACATCCAGGTACTCCAAAGATGAAGCACATCAAAGACTGTAAGTTTAAGGCTTACTGGGACTAGAGTGAGTCTGAGCCCAGCCTGGGTACTAGTGAGACTGTCTCAGAAAGTAAAGAGATTTAGAGATGTAACTCAGTGCTAGAATGTGCTGGCTGGACTAACAGATACAAAACCCTGAATCTCACCCCCAGTACTGCACTATCAAAGTATATTTGGTTTCCACTACCAACTCAAAAACTAGCTGTAACACTGGCTTAGAAAATAGAGAGCACTTCCTATATTTTAGTAAATCTATTATAAGCTTGGAATGGTGGTGTACCCCTTTAATTTCAGCACTCAAGAGGCAGAGGCAGTTGATCTCTAAGTTTGAGGCCAGCCTGATCCATATAAAAGTTCTAAGCCAAGAAAAGCTACACAGTACGACCTTGTCTCAAAAAAAAAAAAATGTATATTTTAAGTTGTTCAGTAGACATAAAATACCAACTCTGATGTCTGCCATCTAGTGCTGAAATGTTCTATTGTTAGGAGTAGGTCCTAAAACAAGAGTCTGCTGAGGTGGGTCCGTGGATAAGTGTGCGTGCCTGCCTGCCAAGCCGGACCCGAGTTCAGTCTCCAGATCCTCGGCAGAGATCCACTGCAGTCAGTTGTCTGCCCTCCCGACCTGCACCCACATTCATTCATATGCTCATTCCCTCTCCCTCCCTTCCTCTCTCCCTCCCTTCCTCTCTTCCTCCCTCTCTCCTTGTCTTTCTCTCTTTCACACAAACACACACCTCATACATACAATAATAATAATATTAATAATAATAAAGTAAAATGTAAGTAAATAAAATTAACTGGACAGAGCAATTTAAATATTGTACTCATTTCCATAAAGTACTAACAGTGGCACTTAAGCCTGAGCTAAGAAACATAGTAAGACTTACTTAGCTGTTGTCCCTGATGATTCTAGTGGCAAGAAAAGGATTAGTGTCATTTAAAGTGATGTCACTTCACAGAAGCATCAGTGACAATGGTAGTTAACATTATGCTTCAGGACCAACAGTCACAAGTATTAAGTTTCTATAAATAGCTGTGGGATAATATAAGAAAATGTATAAACCTAAAGCAAACAGTCAAATTAAATTCGCCTCATAATAAAGTACTCACAGTAAGCACTGCTGGAAACAAATTCCCATAGAACATGTACTTCATGTTACATAACAACCAACCAAGGTGAATAATAGGGAACAATGACAAGCCCCTACCTAAGGTGGCTCATGAAGCTGGTAATGACCCTTCTGCAGTGAGGTAAACCAACACTAAGTGTGCCTGTAAAAAGAAGAAACTAAAAGCTGCTGATCAACAACTTCCCTTCAGCAATCTAAATCTTCACACCCCCTTCATTTTGCCAGAATGTAAATTTTAGAACAATATAAAAGTCTAATGCCATTCTGTTCCTGTATTCTTTTTCAGTGACAAAACATGTATGCTGTCTTTTGAATAACATTTCTTTTCAAAATTTCTGTAAAATTGCTTTGAAACAGTCATGTTAAAATTAGCCAAGCAGAGTGAAGCTCAATGGTCCCAGTATTTAGAAGCTGAAGCAAGACAATCACAAGGTCAAGGCCAGGAGCCAAACACTAACAACCTTAAAAACAAGAAAAAAGTCAAACATGTAGGTTCTACGAACAAGCATAAGATCACTTCACCTTATTCAGCAAACTATAATCTTTTTGCTTTGTGGATTTCCAAAATGGTAACTTCAGAGAATAATAATAATAATAATAATAATAATTCATATTGGCACCTCAAGTGCTGACTAGTAGCATTTTTATTTCAGAATCAAAGATGATTTCTTTAAATGTTAGCTAAAATCATCCCTGGACTTCAGATAAAGAATGCATTTCTGCTCTGGAATTGGGAACTCAAAAAAAAGACAAGAGGATTCTGAGAGTCTCTTGAGGACTGAGTAGAATTCACAGCATGCAAACATCACTGTATTCACAACTACACTTTGTTATAGTAAAAAGATGAAAACCAAGCTTAGCAATAGGAAGAGGCATATACACACAATCCAGGCACCAGCTGCCAAGGGCTCTTCCCTGATGGGGTCACACAGAACACAGTAGTCCCTTCTACCACAGGTGTGAGAACACAAATGGAGTGCTACCTCACGGGAAGCTATTAGACAATCAATGCCCAAGACTTCATAAAAATGACCGAGATCCTAGGCTTCCCAGGAAAAAGTAAATAGCCAGCATCCACATGCTTTATACAAACAGGGCACAATGACCACTACAGAAGATTTCCAAGCACAGACCAAACCTACAGGAAAACTTTCTAAGGACAACTGGTTCAAGGTCAACTATGTCAATAGTTTTATGCACAACAAAGAATTAGGAACAGAAGAGAAATATCAAAAGTGGGCCTGCCCAGTCAAGCAAAGACAACAGATCAGGAAAGAAGTGAGAAAAGACTTCACAAAGATGATAAATTTAAAAAAATGAAATTTTAAGTACAAGCATTAAATACAGCTGTGTTTGGATTATTAGTGAACTCTGGAAGTAAGCAATAAAAGAGAAAGTGATTAAACTTGCAGAGAGAAGGTTAGAGACAGAAAACATAAAGTCTTTTAAAAGTTTTGCTGTAACAGAACATCAACTCCAAATGGATTAAAGACCTCAACAAAAGAGCTGGTACCCTGATCCTGTCAGAGGAGAAAAGACGGAACATGTGTAGTTAGATTTTCTTTGGACCATAAACCAGTTCACAAATAAAGACATCTCAAACGATCAATTGATATACCCCAAGGTCTTAGAAAAATGAGATCAATCCAAACAAACAAAAAAAGTAGAAAACAAGAAATAACGAAAATGCAGGGGTAAATTAGTAAAACAGTAATAAAAAATAATACACAGACTTGAGCAAAAAAAAAAAAAAATTTAAAAACTGACAAATCTCTATCCAAATTAACCAAAACAAAGTGAGGAAAAAAAGTCAAATTAATAAAACTAAAAATGACAAAGTAGAGGTTACTGTAGATTACAATGACACAGAGATTCACTAGGGTGTATTTTTCTTTTAATTTTTACAAAAAGCTAAAAAAAAAGTCTGTAAAAAGTACATAAATTCCAACACACCAGTGACCTGCCAAACCTCAATCAATAAACAATTAGATCTATAATTGTGGTGATATATTTTATATTTAATAAAATCAGCCTGGAGCATCAGGGAACAGAATCACCACAGTCAAGCCAAGGTCAGAGAATGGTGGCCCACGCCTTTAATCCTATCATTCAGAAGACAGAGATCTTTCATAATTTCTGTGAGTTCAAGGCCTGATAGCCAAGTATTAGTAGCTCACACCTTTAACCCTAACTCTAGAACTAAGAAGCAGAGTTGAATTCAGAAGTGAAACAGCTGGGCAGGGAAGATATTTAAAGTAGAGGAGGCAGAGATTCAGACATTGTACAGGAGAGACCAGCCAGGCTGAGGACTCTTGAAGATAGATAGCATTTACCCTGCTGGGCCTGAGAAGTTGGCTGGGTGATAACTGACTGTGGTCCGTTTCCTCTCTCTGATATTCCAGCTCTTCCCTAATTTCTGGATCTGGTTTTTATTATATACTAACTAGAATTTGTGCAATATTTAGCACCCAACATGGGGCACAAATTCACAAGATGTTTGCTGGCCAGAGCTACATGTGGCTAGAATAACTACTAGCTGGCTAGGTTGTCCAGTAGGAGTTAAACTTTGGCCTTGAGCACAGCCTGCCACTGTCTTTCTTCTTCATGTTCATCTGGATAAATTGTTCAGACAGCGGCCTCCCTCTCCTGGTGGGTTCTGTTTCTTTTTAAACTCCTTCTTTGGGCTGCTATCATACTAAGTAGCTGCCCCACTTCACAGTCATCTGAATCGTCACCAACAAAAAAATTGATGAGTAAAATTGTGTTTTCTTAAAAAGGGGAATCCATTTAAGGCAGAGAGAGAACTTTTTTACACAGTAAAAAAGGGAAAGAGTAGCATAACAGAAAGTGCTTGGATATTACTGTAGATAACTTGAAACTGGAACCAGTAAAGAAAAAGATAAATAATGTAGATGGAATCATCATCAGAATGCTTATCATAATGTTTATTATGAATATTATTTGTTTATTTGTTTTATAATTTAAAAAGTTGATGTGAATGTGAAGTTAATGTGAATGTCAAGAAGAAAGTCTTAGAAAGACCTGTTAAGAGAGAACACAGAAATTCAGATGCAGACAGAGAAATTTAAAGAACTAATCTCAACATTGTCTTCTAAGATTATACAAAAACAGCCTAACACTTTCAAACACTCAACATTAAGTATATCCAATAACTTTAAAGAAATAGCAAAATGATAAAAATTGTTCGTAAGTTAGTTGGGCTTCGGTAAAATAAGGAGAGTCAAGGAAGCAATCATTACATATGGTGTACACTCAACATTGTAAAACAAATGTTAAATTCCTGGTAAACATATAACCAAATTACCCCTAAGGACTGGTCAGATATGGTTACTGCTGTTTTGGAGGCTGGGCCACTTTTACATTGGAAGGCATGGTGGAAGGACGAGGCTAAAACAATAGAACAAGGAAGCAGAGACAGAAGCACAGACATCTCCCAAGACCAACTTCTTGGGTGGGGGGGTGGATTATGTTGATGTAGAAAAGCAATCACTATACGATAAACACCCTGAATTTATACCAAATGGGATAGAACTGCAGAAATAGGAACAAAACCTGAATCCTTTACAAAAGTAATTCACGGCCAAAAAGAAACTTTTACAGACTTTTTTGGAGAGATTAACTGCAGCAGTAAATAAAATAGTGCCAGATTCAGAAGCTAGGCGAATAATTAAATCTCTGACTTTTGAAAATGCTAACTCACAATGTAAAAGAATAATTAGGCTGTTAAAAGCAAGGTCAACACCCTTGGAGGATTGTATTCTCAATACAATTATTTTAGAATCTTATAACTGTGATGATAACTGGGTAGGAGAGGCTATTTCTAGAGGTTTAAGGAAAAATGAAAACATTAAATGTTACAACTATGGAAGGCAAAGTCACATAAAAAGACCGTAAAGAAGGCATTCCCAGAAACAGTGCCTTTATTAGAAACCCCCTCCCTTCTGGAGTATGTAGAAGGTATAGCAAAGGGAGGCATTGGACTAAGGAGTGCAGGTCAACAAGGGACAGACAAGGTAACTTTGTGCCTTCAGAAATCACCTGAGGAGGCTTCCAAAAGCCCTCATACCAAATCCAGTTCAGTCTTATCTTGCCATCTTGGAGAAACCACCTTCCAAGAAAATTAAAGAAACTAAAGCCTATTCTAAAAAACCATATTGCTCTGGACAATAGAAAATTTAAAAAAAAAAATCACTTGGAAATTTGGGTGAGATTTGACTGTGGTCTGTTTCCTCCCTCTGATATTCTAGCTTTTACCCAAAAGCTCTGAGCTTTTATTTAATAACAACTAGAATTCATGCTACAACACAGCATAAATGTCCACCCCAAACAACAGTGAAAACAAAAATTAGACAAGATGAGAAGCCATTGAAGGGTTTGAAACATAGATTTCAGTTTCATTTCTTCAAAAGATACCAAATAGCATGCAGAGACATAACAGGGCTGCACACAGAAAAGAACATTAGGAGGTTATCAAAACACTCACAAGAATTGCCTGCAGACAGAAATATCCACGGATTAGGGTTAGAGAAACATGAACTAACACTAGGAATTCTATTCTATTAAAATCTGCTGCACCTCCCAAATCATCTGTGGTGACAGGCAAAGGGAAAGGGAGTCAGATTGCTGAGATGGTAAAACCAGCAAACTTGAGAGGCCAGGACATCTACACAGAAGCATCCACTAGGAAGTAAGAGGCCCATAAAAGAAATTGCGGTGTTCAGAAGAAACTGAAATTTGAGTACATATTTTCAAATCAGATTTATACTGTTTGAAAAAATAAGTTTTGTGAATGGATTCAGTCACTTGAGAAGTTATGAAGCGAAAGAAAGAGCCTAGGTAAAACTCTAAGTCACTCCAATTCAAGAACAGACCAAGGCTGCTGCATATTTCATTTTAGAATATTACTTGTATGTAAGGGACATAGAATAACCCCCCTGCAAAAGACACAAAACACAAGGGAACATTACTCATGAACTAATTACATGTCAATTGCCTTTTCATACATATTCAATTGCTGCTCATAACAGCCCTGGAAGACAATGTCCATACTATAAGGAAAAATCTTAAAACAAACATGCCATATCAGAGGGCAGGGCAACCCAATCAAACCAAACCTTAACCCCAGTACTTCAGTTGTTTTGCCTAAACTTAATGACTTAGTATCTAAAATAATCCACTATCAAATTTTTTATCCCTTAGAAATTTAAAATGTTTTCTTTTTTTTTTTTTTAAACTTTATTTGTTTATTTATTTGCCTTGGTGTTTGCCTGGAACTGGAACTACAGACAGTTGTTAGCTGCCACGTGGGTGCTGGGAATCGAACCCGGGTCCTCTGGAAGAGCAGACGGTGCTCTTAACCGCTGAGCCATCTCTCCAGCCCCTCCCTTAGAAATTTAATTCATACAAATTTTAAATGAGAAAACAATACAACTCATTTTATTTTTTATCTTTAATTTTACTGTATAAATGTTTTGCTTCCATGTATGTCTGTTCACTATGTGTACGCCTGGTCCCAGTGGATGCCAGAAGAGGCCATCAGACCCCTGAAACAGGAGTTACAGTTGTGAGCGGCCATGTGGGCGCTGGGAATTGAACCTGGGTCCGCTGCAAGAGCAGCTGATGCTCTCAACCACAGAGCCATCTCCCCAGCCCCCAGTATTATCCAACTACTTTATAGCTAAAGACACTAATGAGTTTAGAGATTAAGAAAATGTACTAAACTATAATAGCTCATTTTCCTAAAGCTGCATATTAGCAAAAATCAAACTTGAGTTACCTATATATCTGAGACTGATACTAGGGAATCACTTTGAGTTATTTTTGCAAAGAAAGAAAGAAGAAGCCCTCTAACTACTCAGTCTTGTAGCTAGCCTCCCTTCTTACCCAGTGACACAGCAAAAGCAAAGCAGTAACAGGGAATACACCTGTGACCATGAACTAGTCCAGTGGAAACAATGACTGAAACAAATGAATTCATTATATTTGACTTACCTTTTGTGAACACATTTCAATCACCATCAATAAATTACACAAAATACATATTGTTAATATTTGTTTTAAAATTAAAAATATGTCAACAAGCTAATACTGCATACTAAGATGTAATTTTAAAACTCAGTATGGTTATAGTATTAACTTCATAGTTCCAAACTGGTCATCAGTAACAGAAGGCTGTTCCTTGGGGTGGGGAGCTCAGTGCTAAGGAGCATCCCATGAACCCGAGTTCAATCCCTAGCACCTACGTAGAAAACTGAGCGTGGTACATGCTTGCAATCCAACAGGTGGAACCCACTCTCTGGTGCATGGCCAGCAAGCACAGTCTAACTGGCAAGCTCAATTCCCAGACAGTGAGTGAGCCTGTCTCAAAAAGTGAGTCTCTCTTGAGAAGCTACACACAAGGATGGCCTCTGGCCTCCATGTGTACACACACACACACACAGATTCTGAATAACTTTCATATATATTATACTTCCTTGATTCTTTCCTATTAAAATTACTGATTTGTATATGTATGTATGTACCACTATATGAGTCCTGAGGATAAAACTCAGGTCCTCAGACTTAGTGGTAAGCATTCTTACCAGCTGACTTATCTTGCCAGGCCTTTGAATTTTAAACAAAACATTTTTAATCAACAAAAACAGGCTCCCTCGTGTAAACACACTCAATTTTTTTTAATTCTGTTACTAATTTTGAGTATGTCACACAGTTTCTATTATTATTTCCATCAATAACAACCAGACAATATCAACAAAATGGATACAAGGTTCTCCCAGTTACATTTCATAAGCAGTCTGTATTGCCATGTGTAAGATTCTAAAATAAAGTTCCAAAGAAATCTTTTTTTCCTGAAGAAACAAGCTTCTTTCACAATGTCCTGCTAAATATATCTTAAAATCAGTTCCACACACACAGTACCATACCTAAGGATCCCTTGGGCTGCTGGCTGTTCGGTGGTATGTTCTCCTTAGCCATGGAGATTAATATTTTACTATTTTCTGAGAGTTTCTCTGGTATCCTACCCTGGAAAAGAAAAAATATTTACAAATCAAAGGGGAATGCCACAAAGTGTACAATTCATCTCAAAACTTATTCAACATACAAGATAACTTTGAAAAAAACCACACAGCACAGAAATCGAATTAAAACTTGAGAAATTAACTGAAATTACTTATATACTGTTAACACCTGTACTGATACCTAACTTACTCTCTTAGAAATTGAGTTTCCTCCTAGAAAAGCTGAAGAGGGTGTCTGAGCTGGCCTTCCCCTGTAATCAGATTGATGACCACTCTAATTGTCATCATAGAACCTTCATCCAGTAACTGACAGAAGCAGATGCAGAGATCCACAGCTGAGCTCTGGGAGTCCAGTTGAAGAGGGGGAGGAGGGATCAAATGAGCAAGGGTGGTCAAGATCATGATGGGGAAACCACAGAAACAGCTGATGTGAGCTAGTGAGAGCACATAGACTCTCTAGTGGGAGCACATGGACTCTGGACTGACGGCTGGGGAGCCTGCATGGGACTGAACTAGGCCCTCTGAATGTGGGTGACAGTTGTGTGCCTTGACTAGATTATGGAGCCCCTGCACAGGGACCAGAACTCATACCAGGTGCATGAGCTGGCTTTTGGGAGCCCATTCCCTATGGTGGGACACCTTGATCAGCCTTGATGCAGCGGGGAGCAGTGTGGCTCTGCCTCAACTTGGAAAGCCAGACTTTGTTACTCCCCCAAGAGAGGCCTTCCCCCTTCTGAGGAGTGGATGGGGGGGGCATGGGGAGACAGGTGAGAGGGCGGGAGAAGGGGAGGGAGGAGGAACTGGGGTTGAAATGCAAAATGAACAAAATTAAATAAAAAATATTGAAAAAAGAAAACTAAAAAAACACTACACTAATACAAATAAATAAGTGAGTCTCTATGAAACGCCTGACACTACAAACATAAGAGTAAAAGCAAAACTGAAAGCTTCTGCTATGAGTTTATACACTGCTGGGGGGACACAAAAAATACAACACTTAGACTGCATGATGTGTAAAGAGCGGGAATGAAGAGACAGTTCAGTCAATAAAGTGCACTCTCTGCAAGTTTGAGGACCCCCGTGAAAAAGCCAGGCCCAGCAGCATGTGTCTGGGGGATCAGAGGCACATAGATCTCGAAGCTCATCAGCCAGGCATCACAGCAAATTCTATAAGCTCCGTGTTGAGTGAGAGGTCCTCATCTCAAAAAAAAAAAAGTGTCAGCAGCAATCAAGGAAAATACCTAATGTGACCTTCCTGATGGCTTCCTTCCACACACACTCAAACCCACATGCACCTGTGGATACATGAACATATACTTCCCCTCCCCCCTCTCTCTGACAGGGACAGTCTTTGAAGACAAAAGATAGAGCAATATTAAAAGACCCAGAAATGCTGTGGGAGTGACTAGTACATAAAGATCATTTAATAAAGCTGTAAAGTAATATGTTCAAATATGCAAACTCACCCTCAGTATCAAATAACTATGAGCACACCCTGCCACTGGGTGAGGGTACCAATCTGAATCCATCCTGTGTCTACCTGAGCATGCCCTGACTGGGTGAAGATATCAACTGAAATCCGTTCCTGTGTCTACTTGAACAAACTATTTACTCCTTTTAGCCTCATTTTCTTGATCTCTAAAATAAAACAAAAATGCCCCAAACTGATGAGTATGTTCTGACTAGATGAAACACTACACACAGCTCCTGACATAGCCCCTGAACACGGCAGACTGTTGGGAAGGAAGACAGCCACAGATAGTGCTGAAAAGAGTGTGCACTTACTGTCTACCAACTCCAACATCTCAGTCTCATTAACTTCCCAATGCCTCAGTTTACCTACCTGAAAATTATAATTAAGAGATACTTATTTAAAACAGAATGCTAAAATATAACCGTTTAAGGCTATGCCACATCCATATTCACCACTCAAAGGTTAATATATGTCAACAAAATGTATAATGAGAATATCATGATTATCATCTTAATTTGGTTATCTCTGTGTGGGACAGATGCTAAGCCAAATGAGACACCGAGAAACAGGTAAGCTAGAAATAACTTGGGCAAGCCATTCAATACAGACATATGGTACAGACAGACAGTGTCTTGCTACCACACACTGAGTCTGTGAGGGATGTCACTTCTTTGTCTACCTCAGCAGAGTTCCCAGATCCCAGGATGGCTCCTAGCACAATCTCAGAATTTGCTAAATAAATAAATCACTCATGTCAAAGTAAAAAAGCAATTTAAGAAAACTTATCAGACATTGTTTTTCAGAAACAACTCTTAACATACTTGTTCTAAAATGCAAATAGTACTACTGTGAGATATGTGTACACTATGTGAAAATATACTGCAGTGATTGGTGTAATAAAAAGCTGAACAGCCAATAGCTAGTCATGAGATTTGGGGAAATTTCTAGGGAGAGAAAGGAAGAGGAGAATGCAATCTAGAAGAGACTCCAGAAAACATGGAGAGAAAACAGAAGGTGCAAAATGAAAGAAGGTGATGGGGCTGAGAGATGGCTCAGTGAGTAAGAGCACTGACTGTTCTTTAGGAGGACCTGAGTTCAATTCCCAGCATCCACATGGCAGCTAACAACTGTCTGTAATCCCAAGATCTGACACCCTTACACAGTTATACATGCAGGCAAAACACCAATCCACATAAAATTAAAAAAAAAAATGTCTTTTAAAAAAAGGTGATGCTGTGTGATGGAATGAAGACTAATTTAGGTTATAAGAGCGAGTTAGGAACAAGTCTAAGCTGGAGTTCAGGCTGTCATGATTAATAAAAAGTCCCCACCTCATTATTTGAGAGTTGGCTGGTAGGAAAAAAACAACTCATTGCAAAGTACAAAATAAATTACCCCAATAAATTTAATCATTAAATACTCTTTGCACATTAAAACCTGAGAAACCTTGGTACAACACATAAAAACTAAAATTCCAAAAAAAAAAGAATAATATGAGATATAATATCCCACCAAAAATACACTCAAAGTCTCTCAATTCACATCTAAAATCAGGCTCTCTAAATGGAAACAAGGGTGTACTAATCACACTAAGTATGAGACAGCAGTGTCTCAGGGGTGGAGTCCTCAGAGTCAGTCTCAGGGAAACACGTTTGGTTGGTTTTTTCATTGTTGGCTGGGTTGAGGGGGGGTGTTTCTTTGTTTGTGAGAGAAAACCTCACTATATAGCTCTACCTAGCCTGGAATTCTTGCTGTATAAATCAGGGTGGCCTTGAATTCATAGCAATCCACCTGCTTCTGCCACCCAAATGCTGTGATGAAAGTTGTGCACTACCACATCCAATGAATCTTGCCTTCATCTCCATGTAAGGTGGATCATTTTCCAATTCTGCTTTGTCTCTGGCCAGTTTTGCTTTCTGTTCTTCAATAAATTCATCCAAGCTATCTGTCATTTTGTAGATTCTGAAGAAAAAGAAAAAAGTCTTCAATGAGCACTATATTGTAGTATTTTAAGCTAAAGTATTAAGACAATCTCTTATCCACAGTTAGTATTTAATCTCAGTCATAATGAGAACGTCAAACTCAAGCATGAACATAAATACCATCTGTCTGTCTCTTCCTCTCCAATCTCTCATAAAAGCAGATTACAATACAAAAAAAGAAATGCAGTCAAAGGACTTTATACCCAGGCATGAAAACTTCACAATGGAAAACATTCTATACAATTATATAATGAAAAACTTAACAAATAAAATCAACAGCCATATTCTATAATATAAATAATCTATAGTCACAAAATCAAAAAACAAAAAGGAAATAAATAAAATAATAAATAAAATAATAAAAAATAAATAAATAAAAACTTAAATCTTTAAACATTTTTCTCTGAAAAATTGTTTCCTATTAAATATATAATATGTCACTACATATTCCCTTTTGTGTCAAAAGTAAAAGAAAGAAAAAAGGTTATAACTAACATCAGAAAAACTACAGAAGTATAATTATACATATGTAAGAAATAATTACATGAGTAATGTCTAGTCTATTAACAATTGACCTTTTTTTAAATATTTTATTATTTATCTTACTTTAGTAAGCCTAAAGGATTGCACTTAACTTGTATTATTAAATGAAAACTATCTTTTTATGTCTTTTAAACTTATATACTTTAACCTTTAAGTGGGGTTTTTTTTAACTGTCACTAGAAAACTATAACTATCTCATCTTTAACTTCTTTAGACACCTAAGAAGGAAATAATATTAACTAAGTAAACAGGACGTGGAAGCAAGCCACTTCCAAAGAATGTGAAAAAAATCAAACAGCTGGCTGCCTGGACAGTCACTCAAGGTTTTCTTGTAGCATTGGAGGATTTATCTTTGGCCTATAGGCTTAGCATATCTGGCAGACTTTTTTTGTGAAGCAGGATATTTCCAAAGACTTTTTTATCTTGTTTTGGCAAGGTTTGGCAGGTTTTTTGTATGTGTCTTGCATGTCTATTTTAGACCTCATATTGTTAGCAGTCAAGCCAAGGGCACTTTCTTGCCCAGTGGCTAACTTTTGACACAAAGGAAGTCAACTCAATATGGAGTTTCTTCAATGCCCACCATCTTCTCTGAAGTAGACTGGTGTTGCTAGGAGCAGACATCTCATTACCATAAACATAATAACCTATGTTATTAAAATATCTTGAATTCTGTAGCTCTCTGAAGTGTTTAAAGAAGACCTGTCTGTAGTAGAATTGTATTCTGTCCCATTGTAAATAATTGACCCACCTACTAGTTTAATAAAAATGCTGAGTGGCTGAAGGCAGACAAGAAGTGTGAGTGGGTGGGCTACCAGACTAAGAACACTCTGGGAACATCTCAGAGTAGAGCAGAGACACCGCAAGGATGCAAAAGAGACACAACAAGGAGAGAGAGCAGACACCAAGGAAAGAAGCTAAAATGCTGCTCCATGAAAAAGTATCGAGCCACATGGCTGAACAAGATAAGAAAGATGGGTTAGTTTAAGGTTACAGAGTTAGCAAACTATATGCCTGGACCCTAGAACAATCAGCATAAAAATAATATAAGCATCTGTGTGATTCTGTGGGACTCTGTGTTTCTGTGGGACTGTGGGTCCTAACCTTGAGGCTAGGCCCAAAAGTCTGGGCCAGAAACCTCACACAACAAATGGCAGCCCAACGTGGGTATAATATACCCACATAAAGCCATAGAAAACTTAAAAACAGTCTACAGCACAAAATCAGAGCCAAAAGCAGGTTCCAAGTTGTGTCTATAAAGTAGGTCATAGTACGGAAATGCCGTGGTATTCAGGCTTGAATTTCAAAATAGTGGGTCTTCCACAGGCTGCTTAAAACAAGGCCGGTTCCCAAAGTTTCATAGAAGACTTGGTATAAGAAACAAGCTGCATATGGTATATTTAAGGTTTCTGTTCTCACAGGCAAAAGGGAACAGAGACAATCAGCGAAGGCTATTGCCATTGCTGCTGGATGCCCACAAGAATGAACTAAATAGTAAGACCTTAATACTGAAGTAGCATGTTTTGATCAAAAGACAGAGAGAAATCAAGATGGAACTAAGCTGGAAGCTTCCTGCTTGTTGGCTGCTTTCACTGTATCAGACAGACTACATTAGTGGTCCTTCCCAGCAGTGAACCCTCCATGCTATAATACTGACCTGGAGGGCAAGATGTGCTTACTGAGGCAATAGTGGCATGGCTATTATGGGGATAACCAACTGCTTTTATGTAGTTCTCAGACCCACTCCACAAGAGTGAATTCAAGAATGGTGGCATAAATCTGGTCAACGACCTGTGGCTAGGAAGTTCATAAGCATAAATGGAAAGGCTATGGTTGATCTTTTATTAAACATAGTATGCCCATCAAATTGCCTTCTAAATGTATATTTGTATCCACAGATTCATTCTGACCCTAGCTTTAGCAGAGAAACTTTTTTCACAGTGAGCAATGGTTATTGTAAAAACTCCTGACTGGTCAAGGTATCAAAAAAAATGAAACATCTGAATGCTCATCCATAATAAATGTGACATCTCCATCATCCCCTCCTTCATCATCAGGGAACATCACAGAAGAGGAAGTAGAAAGAATATTAGCAGGGACTGGAGAGATGGCTCTGAGATAAAGAGCACTGACAGGTCTTAGCAAGGTCCTGAGTTCAATTCCCAGCAACCACATGGTGGCTCACAATTAATATGAGATCTGGTGCCCTTTTCTGGTATGCAGGCATACATGCAGGCAGAACAACTGTATACACAATAAATAAATAAACCTTACAAAAAGGAGGAGGAGGAGGAAGAAGAAAATACCCAGAAAATGGGATAGAGTATCATAGAACACTGTATTCTGGCCATGAACTGGCCGTCACACTCATGAACTCATAAAAACTTGCACAAGACCTGCCCAAGATTTGGCCTAGCAACATTCTGTCATTTAAGAGGAAGGGCACAATAGGACCCATTCCTTCCTTTAGTGCTCCATATCTTATTTCTCCCCCACATGCTGTCTCCCTTGTGCTTGACCATAGGGACAAGCCTTGTTCTGAGACACTAATGTCTCTGAGCGACTCTCCTGACAGAATAAGAACCCACACGGTCAGTCAACAAGCTTGTCTGCACCTCTCTGCAGGCACTCCTCCCCTGAACCCATGGAACTAATCATCTTATATACCTCCATATTTCTGTCTAACTTGGAAGTTTCACATAAATGGATCATATAAAAGCTCAACAGCAAGACAGTACATTCCCTAGTCAGTTAAAAATTAGTTTTTCTATCTCCTGCCATCCAAGCAATGGAGTGTTAACCCACATCTCACACTGAGATTTTTATTTAATAATTTACATCTTCTGGGAGCAGCAGAGCCCACTCATTCAAGGCACTGCCCATCCAAATTTCTTTTTTTAAGAAAAAGAAATGTCATTTTGTAATTAGGTTAGATTTTATGCAGACTACTGGGGGCAGGGGTACCAATGACAGTCCTACCCAGCTGGACCATGACAGGCAAGATGTGCCCACTACAGTGATCAGTAGCATGACGGTTATGAAGCGATAATCAGAAACTTTCTGCTTGGATCTGAGGCCTGTTCCACAAGAGTGAGTCCATGTCTAGTATTAGAAAGATGGTCAAAGGCACTAAGACAGACATACAATGGTTAGTTTGCTAAATGAACATGTTGTCAAACTGCAGCTAAATGTCTGTGTTCATAGCCATAAATCTATACAACTATACACATGATTCAGAGACACTTCTACAGGGACTGTTAACACAGACTCACCAGCCCTAAGAATCAGCGCCTATGAGTGTGTGCGCCCGAAAGGGATGGCTATGTTACTTACACACACACACACACACACACACACACACACACACACACACACACACACACACACACGAGACTTGGAAGCATCATGGATAACGGGTGAGAGAATCTAAGAGCTGGAATATGGGAAGTGGTACTGTGAAAAGCTGAGTTCTCAATATGTGATGGCTGTTGCTCTCATGACCTTACAATAGCTGTGGTTACCTGCATAAGATCTGTCTGTCTCTGTGAACATTATTCACAACTTTTTTAAAAGACAAAAGTACATCACTGAAGCTAATTTTGTTGTTCTTGTTTTTAAGAAAGGATCTCACTACATAGCCCTGACTGGCCAGAAATTCACTATGTAGTCAGGCTGGCCTTGAACTCACAGATACCCACCTGCCTCTGGCACCAGGGTGCTGAGATTAAAGGTGTGCACCACAACACTGAACAGAAACTAGAAGCTTCAAAAATATGTTTGCTAAACACCCATCAAATTTAGTGAGCAACAGAATGAAGCTAGAAAGAGCTTTGCAAATAGAACAGCTGTAAGAAGGACTGACTGGACAAATAAATGGGTCTGATACTGTGTTATGGCTGGTGGGTTATGGTAGTAATGGTAGTAATGAAATGAGCAGTCCCTAGGATTGAGGATACACTAGCTAAATGTAGTGGGGAAAAAATAGATCCACTGATCCTCCAGCATGTGCTAGATTTCTAGTTAGTGGAGGATAAACAGTTCAACCTGTTCCAGTTCCAGCTTCCATTATAAATGATGCTAAAGGTAGTAGAAATGATGGAGGAAGAAGTCAGAGGCTTATTATTAAATATTATTAAAATATTATTTATTTGTGGAAATGCTATGTCTGGAGCTCCAATTATTAGAAGGCCTAATCATTTCCTGGAACCCCCCCCCCAATTATTATAGGTGTTACTATGAAGAAAATGATGAAAAATGCATGGGCAGTTAGTATTACATTAAATTTGGCCATCACCTATTAGAGCTCCTGGGTGTCCTAGTTCAGCCCAAATAAGAACACTTAGGCCCCAAAAATAAGGTAAAGAATTCTGATGCCTTTATGATTTGTGGAAAATAATCAACAGTTCATTAGCATAGGTAAAACGGCTGAGTGAGGCATTAGACTGTAAATCTAAGCATGGAGGTTTCTCTACTACAGCTTCTCTGGTACCCTGTCAAATAGAAGGGAGAACTAGACTAAAGCCAGCAATATGGTGTTTAGCTGTTAACTAAAAGCTCATGGGTTTAATTCCTATCAATCTAGATGAGGATTTAGTATAATTAAAGCAATTAATTTGCATTCATTAGATGTAAGATGTGATCATGGAATCCTTATTCAGAAATTAAACTGTATATGTTTACTTAGGGCTTTAAAGGCTCTTGTACTGTTTATCCTAAACTTCTTACAAAATGAGTAAAGGTGAGAGCAGGAAAATAAACATACTTAAGATAATCAGTGGTGATAAAATGCCTTTTTTTCCATAGGTTTACGAGATGGGTAAATATTTTAGAGTTATTATTTGTTGGGAAGGTGGTTAGTGAGGTAGAATAGATGTGTGTAGAAGAATAGGTTAATAAGGGCTGTTATTGCTATTAGTGTAGCTAATAGAAAGCTACTGTTTTTAATAATTCAGTAATAATAATTCACCTAGGTAGGAATCCTTGTAGTGGGGGGAGGCCTCTTGTGGATAGAGGAATCAACCAGGTAACCGGTAGAATGATTGGTATTTTGTTTCATATAAGTGATAATGAGTTAACTCATGAGAATGAGTATGAGTGGAAAATGATAAATATTGAGATAACATAGTTATCTATTGAATAAGTTGATAATAATTTAAATATAATAAAATAAATAATTGAGGGGCTGGAGAGATGGCTCAGTGGTTAAGAGCACCCTCTGCTCTTCCAGAGGACCTGGGTTCGATTCCCAGCACCCACATGGCAGCTAACAACTGTCTGTAGTTCCAGTTCCAGGCAAACACCAAGGCAAATAAATAAATAAATAAATAAATAAATAAAAATAAATAAATAATTGATAGCTAGGTTTAGGTTAAGTATGGGTTGGGAGGATGGAGATTATTTATCCTATGGGGGCAATGGATGTGTATGCTATGATTTTTCATGTGTGTGCTTGGTGTAGCCCGTTCCATGCTCCAGTGAGGACTGAGATAGCTGCTGATGTTATGAGGATGTGTGGGTCAAGGAGCTCGTGAATTTGGAAGAGGATGATGAAAAGTGGAGCCAGTTTTTGTCAGCCATTGCTATAGAATAAGGCTCTGTCTCAAATACTACATAAACATTAAAAACTAACAGGGATATAACTCAGTGGTAAGGCAGTTGTCTAGCATAAGCTACAAGCCTCTGTACTCTGCCCCCAACATATGCCATCAAAAATGAAAAAGAATTGACTACTTAAGATTCTAGGACAAATCCACAGTGAATGGACACAGGTAGGAATAACTACAAGCAAGGTGGGCAATGTTCTCCGGAATGAATGGAGAAGGACTGAAGCTGGATAAACACATGAAGGACTAAGTTCTCAAGAGTAATTTAGCACCAATTATTACAACTTCTGAAACTCACTTTAGTTAACAGTAACCACAATAAAATATACATTAACCAATGACCTTTTTCCTGGTAATGACCTCTTGCCAGAGACTTTAGAAATGCTACTGTAGGTAAGTAGGTAGATGAACTGCTTAGTATGGCACTGATGTGTGGATGCATCAAGAACACACACCCATGGCAACCCCTGAGTTTCTTACTAAGAAGGGATTAGGAAAGAACTCTGTGACTGGAACTTGAGCTGGGTGACTTAAGAGAGGGTGTAAGAAAACAGAACTTTGCCATCAGGAAGTGAGAAAAATTCTACGACTGACATCTTGATAAATCTTAACCTCAGCAGGAGATTAAAATGTAACTGGTAAAGACAGTCGCTCCAATCTTGAGGATCCGTTTCCACATGGAGTAGCTTTCTCTTATGCCTTTCAGCAGGGTGGTGTTATCTGATGCTGGCTAATATTCTACACAATTGTTCGTTGGCAACAGTATGCCACAACAACCACAAAGCAGTTTTTAGCAACACAAAGGCCTAAACCTAAACACCTGTAACTGTCATGGCCACTTTTCCCTTTATTCCTAAAAGTGTGCAACAATTTACATTAGATTACTTCAGTCACAGGTATGCTCAATTTAGTGGATAATTCGGGCTAGACTGGTGAGCAAGGCTTACATACAAAACACAGTAAGAATGTTTTTAATTTAAGGATTAAATTCCACCACCACCCCAAATCAGCTGAAAGAAAGCTAATGGGATTCTGCACTGTCCAGACAACCTATAAGATGTACAACTACATTTTCCATGGCATCATTATCAGGTACTTTTCCTTAGTAGGTACAAACATAGTATGTAGATAAGAAATAGTTTTCAGGAACATAGCTTCACCAAAAAACCTGAACTAGAAACCCATTGTTCATCATTTACTGATCCTAGTTAATACAAAATATGTCCTTTAAATTATGTCTCGGATTTCTCATTTATAAAATGGAAATACTACTTACTACAGTGTTAGAAAGAAAAAATGCATCACATATGTAACAGAGAATTTGATACTGGTCTCTATACCAGTTACTTAGCTATCACTATGGTCTTTGTACAATTAAATATCCATGTTTTAAAAAGCATCCAAGCTGGAGGTACAGCTCAGAAACAGAGCATGTACTTTGCATGTATAAGATTCTGAATCAAATTCTAAAATAAAAAAGGACCTGGGCTGGAGGGATAGCTCAGCCGTTAAAGGCTTGGCTCACAACCATAAATAAAAAAGGACCTACTTTAACCTCTTTAACCTTACAAAAAAAGAAAAGGCAAGAGAAAGAAAAAATGGGGGAGAGAGTGTAAGAAGAAGGGAGGAAATGTCTGTAGATTTAAAATACTGTGAGGTTTAAAACATTATTAACTTGTACTTGGTTGTTATAATCCAAATCAATGCAAGAGAAAATGTTACCTCTATCCTTTTCTCTCCAAAGTAGGACAGCGCACATATTCTCCCCAACATGGAAGCAGAACGTGACTCCCTTTGTATACCAAGGTCTAGACTACAGGGGATGCTAGATCTGTGGGAAAAGTGGGTAA
This sequence comes from Sigmodon hispidus, assembly GCA_004025045.1. Classification (NCBI taxonomy): domain Eukaryota; kingdom Metazoa; phylum Chordata; class Mammalia; order Rodentia; family Cricetidae; genus Sigmodon; species Sigmodon hispidus. Next base: position 122,121 of record PVIH01003980.1, on the reverse strand, counting down.
AATAAAGCATGATCCTGCCCTAATAGTTAGAACATATCTCCTGGCACATTGACAATTTGGTGAGTCTGAGATTTGGGGAGCAAATATGAGACAGATTTGAAGGAGTCAGTAAAGATACCAACAATTTAAATGTGCCCGGAACTTTCATAGACTTTATAGTGAGTTCTAGGATAGCCTAATCATATTATAGAGCAAAAAAATCTGGGCTTTGGTCTAAACCTATCATCCCTGGGCAGGAAATCCAAAAGATCTTCTTAGTGAGAACATGTCAGCAGATACTTGACCCTACAAAGTTCACAGAAAAATAAGGGGGGAAAGTCTCTCCCAACTCATTTTTGCTTTTCACCATGAGAAGCCATCTTCCACAGAAAATTCAGCTTCTCAGGATAAGTGGCATTCTATTAAGAGAGAATTAATTCAAAATTTTGTCCTCTGACATCCACATGCACGTCGTGGCCCATGCTCACGTACACAAGCACACACACACACACACACACACACACACACACACACACACAAAACATATTTTTTAAACTAGATTCCAACTCCAAATAAAAATTCTAAAATCAAGGCAGAGAGAGACCGTTCTAGCTCATCAAGCAAACACAGAAAAAGAAAAAAAAAAGCCAGCAGATTTCATAGAAATATGGAGATCAAGCTCAACTTGCAAAGTGTAAAAACATTAAGCAGCCCTACAGGTGCAAGCACTCCGTGAGGCTTAAAGCAGCTCAGGTGCGCCAGTCAGCCGGGAGAGAAGGCGCTGGAGAGCCAGCACTTTCCCCGGGCGTCACGGTAGCTGATGCCTCGGAAAGCGTCAGCGCGTTGTCAGGCAACCGGCTCTCAACCACCCAGGCGGCAGCAGGTCGGGCGGTCACCCTGGAGTCTGCAGCGCGCGTGCAGGGCACCGCCCCCAGGCTGGCAGCCGCGAGCCCAGCACCGGGGACGGAGCCCGGCCACCGCTTCGCCACCGGTGTCTCCGACCGTGACTGTACCCCACACCCCCGCACCGTCCCTGCGGGGAAGCTCCCCAGCTCCGCCCGCCAGGCTCGAACCCCCGCCCAGCCGCAGCGAGCCGAGCCCGGGCAAGGACGCACCCTGCAGCCTCCCACGCCCGCCGCCCACCGATGACTTACTCCTAACGACGCGCGAGGAGCCCGACAGGCTTCCACAGCCCACATCCGCGACCTCCGACGCCGACCAAATAACCGGCCGCCCGCTCGGGCTCCGCCTCCCAAGCCCAGCCCCCCGCACGCCCTCCGCCAACCGCCAGGCGCGGCCCCGCCCCTGCGTGCTGCGGGCCGAGGCCTCGCGGTCGGTCGAGGGCGCCCCCTGCAGTCCTGGAGGCCACACGGTGCACACGCTACTATGCCAAGTTCATTTCACCCGGCCTCTGCTCCTGGGCTAAATCTGTGCCGGCTGCCCACGCATGGCTGCCATGGATAGTGTGGCCGTAAAACAGACTCTGAGCATTCTTCTAACAGGCATTACTGTCCTGGGCTTTCATTACCATTTCAACATGTTAGTCTGTGTACTTCTGAGTGGCTGTGTTACCACTGGATGTCTAGGGAAACGGAGCTAATGATGCCAATGTAGTCTAACGTCCCTATGGTGTCCTAAGTTATACTGAGAGGAGGTGCTATTTTATTTTGGGTTTTGTTATTTTGGCACGGGGTCTCAAGTAGTGGAGGAGGAGAAGCTTGAACTCTTGATGCACCAGCCTTCACCTCCCAAGTACTAGAATTACAAAAGCGGAGCAATGTCATAGCCGGTTTGTTGGTCCTTCCTGTGTTTTGTTTCCGAAACTTTTTGAGGCAGGTCTCCTGCAGCCAAGGCTAACCTCAAATTGCTATGTATGCAGTGCTTTCCTTGAACTTAGCCTACAGCCTCCACTTCCCACCTGTTGGGATTACAGGTAAATTCAACCATACTAGACTTTTAAGGTGGTTAAAAGTCAGTTTTCTCCAACTTCTGTTGCCAATGTCAAAACCAACAGCTGTAAACAGTTAACAATTCTGGTTTTGTTTTTAACGAATTTGTCTGCTAAGAAACTGCATTAGAAGAGGATACAACACAAAGCTTGCTGGGCAAAACAAAACGTCCATGAGAAGCGGCTGCAGAACCTTCGAGATCCTGCGGAAGGAGCGATGACTGTCAACGAGTTCATGGAAGGCATCTCGGAGCTGTAGTTTTTTTAAAGAGTAGTGTGTGCTGTAAAGCAGAAATGTCAGGACGTGCATTTCAGGCAACGCTTAACAACGAATTATGTTACTAAGCCAAGGAAAGTACTAATAGCATGAAAAGCTGGGTGGGGGAACTAAATGGAGATGATGAAGCTGGAGAAGTTGTAGGAACTATGTTATGGAGAGCTATAATTTTTTTTCCTAAGGAAAGATATATATATACACGTATATACATATATATACGTATATATATTTAGTATTAAAAAAACACACAAATCTCATGCATGCCTTTAACTTACAAACTGGTGAGTATTGGAGGACGAAAACGAGAGGGAATTAAACCTAAACACTGAGTGAAACAAGTTCCCTTTTAACTGCAGTAAGAAACAGCCGAGATTAATCCCGTACTGAGACAAATGACGTGCAGAGCGGTGAAGACAAACTAAGGCAGCTATAGTTCCTAAGACCTGTATAAATGTTACCTTATAAACACATCAAAGAGTTAACCTTAGCAACTCCAAACTTAGAGTTTGGCTTCTCTCTCCGCAACAGTAGCGAAGACACAAAAGGGAAATGCCAACCACAAACGCGTGAGGTTTTCCTCTACTAAAAAATTATCTTAAAAGAGGTTGACATAGTGAGCTTCCCCTCAAAATCAATATTCAGAGCTATTTACATCTCTGTTTTTCTAGAAACATTTAGTATCCCAAACTATTTCGTTTGAAGAACCTCTACACTCAAAAACCCAGTCCCCAATCAAGTCTCCACCGCCAGTACTATGGCGGAGGCCGAGCCTGCGCAGTACGGACCCGGACGGCCGAGACCTTTCTGGCGCGTCAACAAGCCCTTCTTCCGGCGTGAAAGGCTGAACCATTCCCACACTGAAACTTTGTGTCCCTGGAAATCCATAAATACAATTTTCCGAGCCAGCATGTCTTCGTTTCATCCGCAAAACAATCCTTAGCTCACCAGCCTCTCGGTGATTCCTATACTGTCTCGCCGCCGCCGCGCCCCGGCTATGCGAATGGTCTGGACCGACGTCACATCCGGTCCTAAGTGTCATGGCTGCCTCGAGAGTCTAGTGAGTGTGCACCCGTGCTGGGGAAGGTGCAGAGCCCGCACGCGGAGGCCCAGCGAAGTAAAGTTGCATCTCGGTCGTGGAGGCGACAACTTCTCCGGTCCTTCGGCCATGGCGGCTTCCGGGAGTGGGATGGCCCAGAAAACCTGGGAATTGGCCAACAACATGCAGGAAGCGCAGAGTATCGATGAAATCTACAAATATGACAAAAAACAACAGCAAGAAATCCTGGCGGCGAAACCCTGGACTAAGGAGTGAGGAGGTCCCTGGCGAGACGCAGGGGAGGGAAGGGATGGCCGGAGTTTAAGACCTAAGACGGGTGGGAGTTGAGGGGGTGGGCAGCTTGGTTTTCTGGGGGTGACGGTAGAACACCGGCCACGGTATTTTTAGTCTGCCATGTCCGGGTCGGTAGAGTCTAACCCCCGCTCTGGGGCCCGCATCGACTCCCCTTTCGGAAAGTTTGTTTAACGGACTTGCCTCCGGAGTGTGTAAAGGACTGACTTAGAATGTCACTTTCTCAACTCTCATAAATCTCACACACTCTGTCTTGAACTTTTGCTGCAGCCATCAGTGAATTCTAAACTGAAGAGTGTGGCTGTTTTCACAAATCAGATCAGCAGGCCACTGATGTTTTGGTTTTTTTTTTTTAAAAAAAAAAAAAAAAAAAAAAAAAAAAAGGTGTGAGCTCTTTAGGAGAGATTTTTAGCAGTTACCCCCCTTTTTAGAGATGTACCAAGTCCCTTACACTTCTACAACGATTCGTGTAAGCCACAAATTATGAAAGACTATTTGCCCCCTTGCCAAATCCATGTATCTCTGGGACTGGCAAGTCAAAAGATTCTTTACAGCAGGTTGCATTAAGGAGAGTGAAAAAAAAAAATCACAAAAAGATGCTATCTAAACTAATCACCATTTCCAGGTTTCTTGTTTTGTTAGCAAAGCTGACTTCAACTGTCAATATTCTATTTTGACAACATTTATTGGGTACATACTGTGAGCCTGGCACTGACCTGAAAACTTCCTTGTCATTTAATAATCATGATAATCCAGTACTGTACTTTCATTCCTTTTTAGTAAATAGGAAAGCAAGGAAATACATTCAGAAATTCACCTCATGATCATACTGTAGCAAGGAACTAAGGAGCAACAGACTGAAAATCAAGTCTCACAACTGTCAATAAACAGTTGACTGCCCTTAGGAAACTAAAATATCAAAATTTATCTGTAAGATAAAAATAAGCCTAGCTTATTTTTAGGTGTTGTTATGAAGTTCATGATGAACTGTATATAATGAGAGCATAGTAATGGTTGTCTTTCTCTTTTTCCCCAATAAACAGAGGAGCCAAACTTAATGTCTTGATTTCCAAGACCAGGTCTCAGTATCTTTCAGCTTGTGATTGAAATCTGGCAATAGTTGGAAATTATATTTGGTTGCATTCTTCAGGCAGGCATTCAAAAAGCCGTGGAGACACTGAGTGATCTGCAGCAATAGTTGTCCCTAAAGCTGCACATTTTACATTGATGTAAACTGTAAACATTCCTCACCGTCTTGGGCTCTAATTATATTCATTGAAACATGTAGGCTACGTCAGTGACTTTTAAATGTGCATGTCCTTCAAGAGTTTAATCACATACAATGATGACCAACTCAAAATAGTGACAGGAGAAGTGGGATTTGAGATCTACTTTTTAACTTTCAAGAAGGTATCAGAAGGAAGCCACATGCTTCATATGCTGAGAGTATCTTAAGAGGCAGGTTGAGGGGCTGGAGAGATGGCTCAGAGGTTAGGAGCACTGATTGTTCTTCTGGAGGTCCTCAGTTCAATTCCCAGCAACCACATTGTGGTTCACAACCATCTGTAATAACATCTGGTGTCCTCTTCTGTATATTGTATACATAATAAATCTAAAAAAAAAAAGAAAGAAAGAAAGAGGCAGGTAAATAAGGCTCATAACAGCACCTTAGATGTTAGAGCTTCTGTAACTAAGCTAAGCACTTCCTGTACTCTTTATACTAACTGAAGTATCTATTTACAAAAAATACCTATTTATGTAGACATTAAGTGGTCAAGATTTAAACATAAACAGATGGATTTCAGAGGCCATGTTTGTAAAATTTCAGTCCACTAGATCAATAAGAGTGCTTCTTATTAAGTATGCACCTGAGTTCAAACCCCCAACATGTGTGTGTGGGTGTGTATGTGTGTATTGTGTGGAAAGTGAGAGAATTTCCAGTTACTTCCAGTTAGTGAGTCTCAGACTCAAGGAAAATGAGTGGGTAATTCCACCACTCAAAGTTCCAAGGTCTACCTGCTCTCCAGAGAGTTCCAGGATAGCCAGGGATACACAGAAAAACAAGACAGGCTAGAGGAAGACACCCACCAGCCCCCTGTCATCTCCATGTGTCATCTGGTAGCACATTAACAAACATGTACCACATAATAATTAGATAAATAAATTTAGGCCTAAGAAAGTAATTATAGTATACTTAAAATTTATCTCAGACTCTTCACTTTCCCCAAGGTGGAAGCGCCAGGGGACAACCTATGACATGTTATTTCTAGGAACCTTGCACTTACCGATTTCTCTTTTCCTCCCACATTCCACACTAAGCTTTCATTGCTATAAATCCCTTCAGTATCTATTCTTCATTTTCACAAAAACTGTCCTTTGAAGTTGTATATTAAGTAAGGACCTGAATTACACTGTGATTTTTGTTTTGTAGTCACCACTACTTTAAATACTGCAAAATCTCAGCATTGGCTCTTCTGAAAATGGTGATGCATGCCAGATCAGGAGGCAACTTGGAAGTGATGGGTTTGATGCTTGGGAAAGTGGATGGTGAGACCATGATCATCATGGACAGTTTTGCATTGCCTGTAGAGGGCACTGAAACCCGAGTGAATGCTCAGGCTGCTGCATATGAGTATATGGCTGCATACATAGAAAATGCCAAACAGGTAAAAATATTGTTTCTTAAATTTTAATAACTCTAGAGTCTCAAGATGACTTCTGGGTTTCTGAACTTTCCACGTTAGACTTTATATTTTAAATTGAACAGTTTGTATGTAAAATATTAAAAGTCTGGTAAGATTTATAATAGAGGTGATGGGAGGTGTCCTTCCCAAATAAGTTTTCACAGTCATTGTCACTTTTGTTTCAAAAAAAAAAAAATTATAGGCTGGAGGTGTAGCTGATGGTAGAGCTGAGCTCAGTATATTCAGAAAAAGAAAGAAAGAATTTAGGAATTAACTGTTCCTGAGTAGAAACCCAGCTAAATAAATGGTAGAGCATGTATTATTGAACTATGTAGGCAGACTTTTAAAAAAAGAAGGAAAAGCTTGCAGTGCAGTTAAAAGCTGCATGCCAGCACCTGGGAACAGAGGTAGGTGAGTTCTATGAGTCAAGGCCAGCCTGGTCTACAGAGCAAGTTCTAGGACAACCAGTGCTAAATAGAGAACCCAGTCTCAAAAATAAAAAAATGAGGGGCTGGAGAGATGGCTCAGCAGTTAAGAGCACCGTCTGTTCTTCCAGAGGACCCGGGGTTCGATTCCCAGCACCCACATGGCAGCTAACAGCTGTCTATAGTTCCAGTTCCAGGCAAACACCAAGGCAAATAAATAAATAAAGGTTTAAAAAAAATAAAAATGAAAAAAGCTATCAGGGTTGGAGAGATCACTCAGTGGTTAAAAGCTCTGACTGCTCTTCCAGAGGAACCCGATTCAATTTTCAGCACCCACATAGCAGCTCACAGCTGTCTGTAAATCCAGTTCTACAGAACCTGATCCTGATACCCTCACCCAAATATATATACATACAGGCAAAATATCAGTGCACATAAAATAAGAAAATTAATTTTTGAAAAAGCTGTCTTTGTATTAACAGTTCCAGAATTGTTTGTTCATTTTTTTACATTTTTATTTGTTTATTTATTTGCCTTGGTGTTTGCCTGGAACTGGGAACTGGAACTACAAACAATTGTAAGCTGCCATGTGGGTGCTGGGAATTGAGCCATTGAACCCCGGTCCTCTGGAAGAGCAGTCAGTGCTCTTAACCGCTGAACCATCTCTCCAGGCCCTTGTTTATTCAATTAGATAGATAGGTAGGTAGGTAGGTAGGTAGGTAGGTAGATAGATAGATAGATAGATAGATAGATAGATAGATAGATAGATAGATAGATGGGTAGATAGATAGGTAGGTAGGTAGAATATCTCTGTAAGGATGTCTAAGATGCTAGAGGGATAATAGCGGGGCTGATAGATAGATGAGGGAAAAGATATGAGAAGGAGACTAAATACCCTTGTTCTTGTACCTTGATAATTTTATACTATACACGTGTATCATCTATTCAGAGATCCCTTAACTTAAAAGCAGCATATGTTACACATGGTTATCAAACCACAGTGCTAAATAAAGCCTGTAAATGACAGTGTCTGTGAGATTAAACCATACCTCAAGCAAGCTTTTCCTTCACTGTGTTAGGTTGGCCGCCTTGAAAATGCAATTGGCTGGTATCATAGCCACCCTGGTTATGGCTGCTGGCTCTCTGGGATTGATGTTAGTACACAGATGCTCAACCAGCAGTTCCAGGAACCATTTGTAGCTGTGGTGGTAAGTACTTTTTTTTTTATTCTTTTTTAAGAAATGGGGTCTCGAGGCTGGAGAGATGCTCAGAAACTGGGAAAGCAGACTGTTCTTCTACAGGTCCTGAGTTCAATTCCCAGCAACCACATGGTGACTCATAACCATCTATAGTGAGATCTGGTGCCCTCTTCTGACATGCAGGCAGAACACTGTATACATAATAAATCTTAGAAAAGAAGGAAGGGTCTTGCTTTTGCAAAGGACCCCAGTTTGATTCCCATCACCCACATGGTGGCTCACAGCCTTCTATAACTCCAGTTCCAGGGGATCTGACACCCTCCTCTGACCTCTGAGGACAGCAGGCAAGCATGTGTTACACATACATGCCTTTAGGCAGTAATACATAGTGTACAAAGAAATAAATGTAAAAACAGGTAACAGGGCCTCGTGTATTCAAGCCCTTTACCTCCTCATTTAACCAAGTTGAGCTCCTGGTTCTCCAGGCTCTTAGTTCTTAGTGCTAGAATTATAAGTGTATACCACTATACCCCTTTTTAGTACCTTTTTATTTCAGTTTTAAATTTGTGTGTGTGTTTGATTTTATATATTTGTATCAGGAGCTGGGGGAGAGGTAGGTACATACTATGCCATGTGTGGAGGTAAGAAGACAACTTAGGATCAAACTCAGTCCTCGGACAACAACACATGACCCACAGAAGCATTTTATTGGCTCCATTCTTTGCTATTGTTTTTATGGTGCTTGGGGTCAGCCTAGAGCCTTGAGCTCTGTCCACCACTGGCTTTAGTAAATACTTTTAAAAATCCTCACTCCCTGGCTTTAGTAAATACTTTTAAAAAACCTGATTCTTAGGATCAGCAAAGTGCTTCAGTGAGTTTAATCACAGACCAGATGGTGGAGGCGGAGAACTGATTCTTACAAGCTGTCCTAACTTCCACATGAAATAAACAAGATGGAGTTTAGCATTTAAGATGTAATTTTATTTGTATGAGTGTTTACACAAATCTGTGTGCACCACACATGTGCCTAGTGCCTGTGAAGGTCCCAGAGGCCTTGGATCCCCTAGAACTCATAGAGTTAGAGATGGTTGGAAGTACTGTTTGGGTGCTGGGAACAAAACCTAGTCTCTCTGCTAGAGAAGGAGCACCCTTAACTGCTGAGCTGGCTCTCTAGCCCTTAGAAGTTTGGTTTGGGATTTGATTTGATTTGATTTTTGTTATCATCGCCGTTTGGGGACAGGGTTTCTCTAATATAGCTCTGACTGTTCTGGAACTGTATATGTAGACTAGGCTGGCCTGGAGATCCACCTAGGGTATCCTTAACCTCCCGGCATCTCACACTTACACTGTAGATGAGGGTCATTCATACGACTGTTGACAGCTTCTCAGCTCTCCATAGGCATTTCATCTGGCTGACTGGAGAAGCAGAAATGGCTAGAACCTGTCTTCCGTGTCCACAGTGTTTTAGATGCAATCTAGGTTTCTTAAGAGTAAACTATTGTTCACCTACTAAAGGAGGCAGGTAGGGGAAGGTAGTTTCTCGGTTAATTAATTTCATTTTTTTATTTATTGTTGGTTTTGCTTGTTTCTTGTCTTGTTTTTGTTTGTTTGTTTTTCCAAGATAGGGTTTTCCTATGTAGCTCTGGCTGCCCTGGAACTCACTCTATAGACCAGACTGGCCTTAAATTCAGAGATCCACCTACCTCGGCCTCTCAAGTGCTGAGCTTAAAGGCATGAACCGTCATTACCCGACTCAGTAGGGGTTTTTTTTTAAGACATGGTCTTGCCAAGTAGCTGCAGTTCTTTTCTACACTATGATTATGTATTACTGTCATTCATTAATAAAATGCTGATTGGCCAGTAGCCAGGCAGGAAGTATAGTCAGGGTAACCACACTAAGGATGATGGGAAGAAGAAGGGCAGAGTGAGGAGTCACCAGCCAAAAGCATTCAGAAGCAGACGAGATGAACATGCCAAGCTAATAAGAGTACCACCACATGGCAAAGCATAATTAGTAATAAGCCTGAGCTATTGGCAGACCATTTATAAGTGATATTAAGCCTCTGAGTGATTGTTTAGGACTAGGCAGTCAGGACTAGAAACACCCTCCTACAAGTAGCATATACAGCTTAAATGATACTAAACAAATATTCGTTGGAATATTAGAACTTAATTCTAATCTATAAATTAACTGAAGTATTCCTATTTCATTGAACTTTTCTAATTTTGGTTACTCTTCGGATTGTTTGCTAGTTTTAGCATTGATAATATCATGTAGTGATATATTTATTTGTCTTTTAGGGATTTTCTGGTGTTGACTGTGGAACATATGTTTTTTATTGACCAATATTAAGCATATATCTCTTGTAGATTGACCCAACCAGAACAATATCTGCAGGAAAAGTGAATCTTGGCGCCTTTAGGACATATCCAAAGGTAATCTGGATGAAGGGGCTATGAGGGAGCATGCTCATGTAGTCTAGGCCAGCCTTGAACTTCCTGTGTAGCTGTACCTCTGCAGTACTGGGTTACAGATGTGTGTCAGTCCTCTCTTTCCACCCTGTCTGGGACACTGTCTTGTGTATTTCCCTGTGTGCAGGTAGCTAGGCACTTAGCTTCTGTGGACTCTTGTCTCCACCTCCCACCTGACCAGAGATAACTTAAAAGATGCAGATAACAAGCCTTTGCTTTGTGCGGGTTCTGGGGTCTAAATTTAGCTTCTCATATTTAATCAGCAACTTTTTTTTCCATTGCTGGGATACTAGGCAAGCACTGTACCCCTGAGCTGTATATGCAATTGTGTGGTATCTTTTTTGTGTATAGAACTTTCAAATACAAAATTGCAAGCTTCTATATAGTCCATATCAAAAGATAACACATTTATGTTGCATATTAATTTTGCCAGACAAAGGGTTTTATTTCATGAAATTTTGACAAGTACTAGGGAAATCAGCTAAATCCATTGCCTTCCTTGAAGGGAGCCTGAAATCAGCCATAGATACTAGCACAGGTACAGAGCACCTGAGAAGAGGAGAAACGAAGCTGTAGCCCCCGCTAGAGCAGCTAATGGTGCTGGAGTCAAGTAGAAGCAATTCTAAGATTTGTTGTTTGGTTTGGTTTTATAGGATTACTGTCTAGCCCAGGCTCTCCTGTAGCTGGCTACATATAAGCTCTGCTGGCCTCACAATGGCAGCAGACCTTTTGTGTCTACCTCTCAAGTACTGAAATTCGCTGTATTAGCCACCAAGCCCAGCTATTACTAAAATATTGATACTGTTTGGCTCTCCAGAATTTGGTCTTGTTGTGGAATATTTGTTTACACTCTAAAGATGTATCTCTGTTGAAGGCACCTTCTGACTGGTTTATTAAAGAGCTAAATGACCAATAGCTAGGCAGGAGAGAATAGGTGGAGCTTCCAGGCAGAGAGAGAGAAACTGGGAGGAGAGATCTAGGCACATGGATTTGCCATCAAGACACAGGGAAGAAACGGAGTGCAGGATGAAAGAGAGGTAACGCTGCACGGCAGAATGTAGATTAATATAAACAGGTTAACTAAGTTATAAGGGCTACTTGAGACAAGCCTAAGCTAAAGGGCCAAGCTCTCCTAATTGATAAGTTTCTGTGTTGTTATTTGTGAGCTGTTATTTGGCAGCTGATGAAAAAGCTTGCTATATGGTCCCGTAGAGGAAGCTGAGGAGAAGTAGTAAGGGCCTTGCTTTATGTTCCTTTCAGTTTCTGTTCTCTCTGTTTTGTTTAGGGCTACAAACCTCCTGATGAAGGGCCTTCTGAGTACCAGACTATCCCACTTAATAAAATAGAAGATTTTGGCGTGCACTGCAAACAGTGAGTGACTGAACTGTGGTCGGGCTGTGGGGGTGACACTAGCAGAGAGCTCGCCCCTCTTCCCAAGGCCTGGGTTCAACCCCAGCACCAAAACGCAGAAATAGTACCTTTAAAATACTAGCAAAAAGATAAGAATTTAGGATAATGGTCAAAGTGGTTAAGGAAATGCCCATTTTTCACTTAGCAAAGACTCTTCTTTGAGTTAAAAAAGCCAACAAGGGCAGGGTTTTTTTATACTTCCTAAATATATCTCACCACCTTTTCTTCTGCCACATTCACCCCAGCTGCTGCCATCTGAAGGCCAAAGCCTAGCACTCAATACACAGCTAGTCTTCCTGTGTCTGCCCTTTAACCCTTAGAGAAATCAGCAAGACTGGTTCTATGAAAATGTATGTTGCTGTGTGGCTTTCCCTCCAAACGATATTCCATCTTACCAGGAATGCGATCCAGAAGCCTTGGAGACTGCACAACCCTCTGATCTGACCCCGGATGTTCTCTCGTGTGCTGGTCTTGCCATTTGTCAGATGAGCTACTGACACTTGTCCTTGTTTTTATGTGGCTGACTAACTGCTGTCCATGAGGGTCTGTTTCCAAATCCCCTTAATGCACTTTGATCATTTTGTCTCAAATGGCACCTTCCTGTCACTTGTGCCTGTTTCCTTCTTTGCTCTGTCACCATGGGATGGTTTTGATTCCTTGCTGTTGAACAGAATTACTCACTGATAAGTCCTTGCATGTATTATGCACCAGGCATAACACATAGAAAGGTGAGCACTTTTCAAATGTTGTTTAGAGAAATGAGTAATGATCTAATGTCCTTTCTCTCTGTATCTCTTATCCTGCCTTGAAGGAGTATCTTGACTACCACATGCTACTACTGCCCATCATGTACATCCAGAGCTGAGGGGCAGTTTCCTTCTTTGTTTTCTCTGGTACAGACCAGCTTCAGAGCCTCATGTATGCTACTCAGGTTCTTTCCCACTGAGCTCCACCCCGACCTCCCCAAATCTCTTTGAAATGTACAATCTGATACGGTGATATTAGCACATACTAGATAAGATGTTTAATATATACCTATATAGACACGACAAAATAATAAGCCTGAAGATCTATTCCTTATAGCTTGTCTAGATGTTGGTTTGTTTTATTTCAGTGTATGAATTACACATAACTAAGTTTCATTAGGAAATTTGTATGTGCATATGATATGTTTGATCATATTCATTCCTGTCACCCTTTCTCAGCCTCTCACTCCTGCTGATCTCTGTCCCTTTTCCCAACTCACACCTTGGTGCTTGGATGTCTTTTGTGGGGTTTGGACATTTGTTTATAATTTTGATGACCCAGTGAGTTACATTAGGGTTGCTTACAGAAGCATGAGTGATGTGCTGTTTACAGGAGTATTACCAGTGAGCACATCACTAAAGAAAGAGTATCTCCCTCCCCGCATCCATTCTCTGTGTATAAATTTTCAGGGAAGGTGAGGCCTGAGTCCTGCCCCCACAATCTTGCACAGGTAATCACAGCTGCTCCGAGTGAAGCGCCGCCATGACACTCCACAGAAAACTCGCCCTTCCTTCCTCTGGCTCTTCATTCTTTCTGCCCTTCTTCCATGACATTTTCTGGCCCCTGGGGAAGAGGCTGATATTGATGTCCACTTCATAGCTGAATATTTCACTATCAGTTCTTCTAACCCAACAATCAGTTAGGAGTCTGCAGTTACTGCTATCCACTGCAAAAGAAACTTCTCTGACTAAAGGTGCCAGCAGCACTAATCCACAGTGTGTAGTTTGATCAGCACATTATGTCAGTCTAGTAAAATAATAGCAGTAGCTTCTCCACCAAGGGCAGCCATGGGCTTTTGACCAGGTTGACAGGATGAGGCAAGGATCCCACTTCCTTTGAAGTGGGCCTCAAACATAATCACCCCCATAGCAGAGTTGATCACCCCCATAGCAGAGTTGCCACTGTTGAACTAGAGGCCACATATTTAGCAGGAATGTCCAAAACATAGCGCCTTTAAAACAACAAAGGTTAATAGACAGATTTAGAGCCATTTCACCTAAAGACAAAGGAATCTGTTGTTCAACTATATGATTATCCAAATATAAAATATAATTTGGTTAAGTATAACCAAGACTTCCTATGCAATATAACAATTTTTTTCCATTTGCCAAATGTGTCTTTTTAATTTTGTTTTGTAGATACTATGCCTTAGAAGTCTCATATTTCAAATCGTCTTTGGATCGTAAACTCCTTGAGCTTTTGTGGAACAAATACTGGGTGAATACCCTGAGTTCCTCTAGCTTGCTTACTGTAAGTACTGTGCATGTTTCATTTGAATTTGGTTTTGTTTTTTGAAATAGTCTTACTTGGAAGCCCAACCCAACTCAAACACTTGAAAGTCAGGAAGAGGATAACCTGGAAGCATTAGTTCTGTCCTTTTATGTGGATCCAGGGATCAAACTCAAGTTTGTGGGGGTCAGCAACCAGCAACTTTACACACTGAACCTTCTGAATGTCTCCTGGTAGCAGGGAGAGAAGATGCTCAGACAGCAGTAAAGCAGGTGGATATGCCTGCTTAGTTCTGGGACAAATTAAATTTCAGAGTGCCTTGACGCTGAGCTACCTCACAAGCCTGACACAAGGTTTTGCCTTATGTATAGCCTTGGCTAGCCTAGAACTCTCGCTATAGTGAAGACTGCCTTGGTTATACTTACAGTTTCCAGTTTTAGGCTAAAACTAAAACTTGGAAAGAAAAGAAAAAGGTATCTCATAACAATCTTTGTAAAGTATTACAGTTATCAAGGCATGGTGATATATGCCTGTAATCGAGCCTGAGCTGTTTGACACCCTGTCTCAAAACAAATAAAATGAGACTATTACACTTAAGCCTGAGTGTTTAATGTTTGGTGATGTAGTGTGTTTGCCTAGCTTGTATAAGACTCTAGATTGAAACCCTAGCGTCAGACATGATACAGATATGTAAATAGAATATTATATATATATCATCATTAAATGTGTGTATGTAACAGTCAGTATTTTTTAATTTGTAAAATATATATGTAGTATGAAAGAAAATGGTGTAGTAGATTTCTCAAATGTAGGTATAAACAAGGGCATATAACAGGAACAGTCACAAAAGTAGCTATTAATTATTAAGCCTTTCATAGGTGCCCTTGACAGTCCTAATAGCTTTAAAGTGGAAGTCACTGCTACCCCATTCCATTTTCAAGAGTCCAGGAGGCGTGGTTCAGCCTGCACCAGGGTCAGAACTTTGAGTCTCAAAGTCATTCCTCAGAGCTTTCATAATAACAAAAATGGATTTAAGTAAAGGAGAAAATTACACATTTAATTATTTTGAAATTATTTTTTAAAAATCTAAAATTAAGTTGATAAATTTTAGGAGCAGTTTTTACAGGTATGACTTAATTCATTGTCTATCCATTCCATATTATATAAATAATATGTTAATTAACTTACATAAAAATCAGTAGATTTTGCTGGGCACGGTTGTGCATGCCTTCAATCCCAGCACTTGGGGGGGCAGAGGCAAGGGATCTCTGAGTTTGAGGCCAGCCTGGTCTACAGAGCAAGTTCCAGAACAGCCATGGCTACACAGAAAATCCCTGTCTCAGGAAAAAAAATCATTGAGTTTTTATCCAGGTGTGGTGGTACATGCCTTTATCCCCAACACTTCAAAGCAGAAGCAAGTAGATCTCTGTGAGTTCGAGGCCTGCCAAGGCTACACAAGAAAACTGTCTCAAAAAAAAAAAAAAAAAAAAAAAATGGTGTTGGTAGGTATTTGGGCAGCAGGGGTGAAGAGCTGGACAGAGTGTATGGTATACCTATAGTTCCAGCTACTCAGCAGAGTAAGGCCAACTGGGACAGCTAACAAGACCCTATCAAAACAGATACGAAGGCTGTCAGTGTAACTGCAGTGGAGTGCTTGCTTTATATGTACATGGTCCCTGAAGGCAGTCTTAGCCCTGTAAAAAAATGTACAATGATATGCTGCCATTTTCTCCATAGAATGCAGACTATACCACTGGCCAGGTGTTTGATTTGTCTGAAAAGTTAGAGCAGTCGGAAGCCCAGCTGGGACGAGGGAGTTTCATGTTGGGTTTAGAAACACATGACCGGAAGTCTGAAGACAAACTGGCCAAAGCTACTAGAGACAGGTAAGCATCAAGTGCCAGCGGGGTCCTGCCCGACTCTTAGAATCTGCAGACAGTAAACTGTAATTTCTTGTGGTTTAGTTAGCTACAATTTAGGATGGTATCTCAGTATTATCTGCTTGGGCCTTCAAAGAGTCCGGTATAAATTTTAAATTCACACTTTGAAATTTTAAGGAATATTAGGCAAAATGAAAGCTTAACTCAAGCATCTAGGAATATCATAAAAAATGGCAAGTCACACTTTATAGAGCTAGCCACACCATTTACAAGGAAAGCTGGCCCTGACTAGATAGGGGCGGGCTTAGAAAGCATATTTAACCTTTTCCTCAACTAAACATTTTCTGAAGAATTAAGATTTCTTAAATTTGCCAAATTTCAGATTCCAGAGAATCATGGAAAAGATTCTCTCAAGTCTTTGTGCCAATATTATTCTTTCTGTAGTATTTTAGTATTCCGTATTTTACTTAATTATTTCCATAGAATGTGGTCTCTAATAACTTAGGAGATGAGAATGTGGCTCTCTGATACAGACTGTATGGAATCGAAAGACTAACATTTACTGCCATAAAAGCTAGAGTGTTAATGTGATGAGGGCAGAAGGAAGAAAGAGCATTTGGGAGCTGTAAGCTGAGTCATGGGACTCCATTTTGGCATTGTTCTGTGGGGCTTGGGGACTCTTCTGTCAGATCACTAGTCCACATCTACTCTTGAGGTCTTCCTTTTTTCATAAGCTGTTTCTATTCCTTGCCAAACTTGAAAAGCAGGACTGTCCATCTCCTAGTGTCTGCCAGGATTTCCACCTGTACTATGTATAATAAAATTGAGCATAAAATAAACAAGCAAAAGAGATTGTTCTGTAGGAAGCAGGGAGGAGGGAATGAAGTTCTGTTGCCACTGGAGTCATCCTGTGTCAGATGCCTCCTCCTCCTTCTGGTGGAAAGATGTGGGTCAGTGGGTCAGCACTTACCCATCATGCACAGGGCTCTGGTTCCTTTCTTCATGAGTTTTCAGAAGGTAGAGTGGCAGTCTTTCTATGTAGAATTCATGATTGTATCCACATTTGTCCTTTTTGGTGCTGAGCATGGCACTCTGGCCTTGTTCCTGCTCCACCACTCAGCCACATCCTAGCCAATTCATCGTGAAGTAAAAATCTCCTTACAGATACTTGTTCTGTGTTTTTCCTGGGGAATGTCTTTCTTTGTTTTGCTTTGTTTTGGGGAGTTTTTGTTTGTTTATTTGGTTGGCTGTTTGGTTTTGTTAGTTTAGGGAGTTTGTTTTGGGGTGGGTTTTTTTTTTGGTTTTTTTTTTTTTTTTTTTTTTTTTTTTTTTTTTTTTTTTTTTTTTTTTTTTTTTTTTTTTTTTTTTTTTTTTTTTTTTTTTGGTTTAGTTTCCTCAGGAGATTGTTTTGGTTTTGTTACTTTGAGATAGGGAGGTTGGCATGGTTACTTTAGGAGTTCCGGGGTTGTTTTGACTTGGTTACTTTAGGGATTTAGGAAGTTTGTTTTGGTTTGGTTTTGTCTATTCATTTGGATTTTGGTTTTTTTGTTGTTATCTTTTCCTCAAAGAAATTCTTCACTTCTGTAACAACAACACAGGGAAGTGATGGGTAGTAATAAAAGTAGGAAATTTCCTCTGGGAATTACTTGAATAAAAAGTTAACTCTTCCAAGTATTGATGACGTTTTGTCATTGTTCTTACTTTTTTTGGTTTTGTTTTGTTTCATCATTTCTGAAATCTTAAGTCCTACATCCACTGACTTTCAACTCTAAAGGATGTTTATAGTTATTTTGGAAAGCAGAATTCTTTAGCTTGTCATGAGGAATAAAGATTTTTAAAATTCTTTTACATTGATGTAGGGGGGTCAGAGGACAGTTTGTGGGATCTATTCTCTTATTCCACCACTTGGGATGATGAGGATCTAACCTAGTGGTGAGACTTTTTAGCAAGAACCTTTACCCAACCAAGCCATGTTGCAACCGAGGAATAATATGTTTAAATATAATACTGTAATCAGTGTGTAATTATTGAATATTACCATGTAGATACATAATTAATATACGGTTTTAGTTGCCTTCAAAAAACGGAATTTTGGGGTTGGAGAGACTTGGGGCTCAGAGGTTAGGAACACTGACTGTTCATCCAGAGGTCCTGAGTTCAATTCCCAGCAACTACTATGATGACATCTGGTACCTTTGTCTGTATACTATATACATAATAAATTAAAAAAAAAAAAAAACTTTTTTAAAAAGCAGAATTTTTTCCAAAGCCATTGATAAAAAAATTAACTGTTATGAATTCTAGCAAAGTATAAATAATAATTTTTTATGAAGGCTTTAGTCTGTAGTGAAATGCTTAACAGGCAAAGGAGAAGTTTTTTTGTTTTTTTTTAAGTCACAAGGAAAATATTGGTGAGGTTTGAAGAATGTGAATAAAACTGCATCCTCCTTGGGCACTCAAGGATGAGCACGAGGGAAAGGTGCGATGTTTGAAGCAGCTTTCAGTTTGTAACAATATGTTTCTTCTTTCCAGCTGTAAAACTACCATAGAAGCCATCCATGGATTGATGTCTCAGGTTATTAAGGATAAGCTGTTTAATCAAATTAACGTTGCTTAGTTACCACTCAGTACTTCTTCCTGAAAGCTGATATGTAGAGGAACAAAAGCTCCAGCAATGCTTTGAAACCAGTTACCAGAGCTCAGACTAGAAGATGAAGGTGCCATGTCTTCAATAGTACTGCTATAATAATAAAACTCTATAACATGAAACCATCCTTCTGTGGTTCTTCGGGTGGGGATGCTTTTGGTGATCTTGCTCATTTACAAGAGGAAAACCTTAGCTCTTTCCTGTG
Organism: Sigmodon hispidus; assembly: GCA_004025045.1. NCBI lineage: Eukaryota > Metazoa > Chordata > Mammalia > Rodentia > Cricetidae > Sigmodon > Sigmodon hispidus. The sequence goes on along the minus strand of PVIH01003980.1, from coordinate 103,391 downwards.
TTCAGAGCCTGCCTATCAGAGAAGCATTGCATAGTGGTCACACTGTTCAGTTTTTCTTGTACCTTCTCTATCAGTAAAAATGTAATTTAATTTAAAAAAATCAGAGTCTCACTACAGAGCAAGGAAATGTGTGTCAATTGCACTTGGAAGTAGTGGGGCTGACATGAGAGGCAGGACGAGCAGTCCACAGGGCTCCTGGAGTCGGCCCTGAGCCCTGAGACCTCTGTGCGATGGAAATGCACTGCTCTGCTTTCTCTAAGAGCACTGTAGCAATGGGTAAATGCTACATGAGAAACAAATAAAAGGAGTGGAACCATGGTTTTTTTACAGGCAAGAGGATGAGATTGCAGGCACAGAAGGATTTTAAAAACCTTTCAAGTGGCTTCAGAGGCTAGTGAGATAGCTTGGTGGTTAAAAGGCTGCTGCCACTGAGGTCTGGAAGCCTGACTTAAGTCACTGGAACCCACATAAAGGTAATGAAGAAACGACTTCACAAAGTTGTCTTTCTGTTCAATTGCTGTGACAAACACCATGACCAAGGCAACTTACAGAAGAAAGTTTATATGCTTTCTGGGCAGTGGTGGCGCACGCCCTTCGTCCCAGCACGTAGAGCAAGGTGGGTCTCTTGAGTTTGAGGTCAGCCTGGTCTACAGAGTTAGGGAGTTCCAGGACAGCCAGGGCAGCACAGTAAAACCTGTCTCGAAAATATGTTCTCGGCCTGGAACTGATTATGGTTCCTCCCTCTTTTCTCACCCTCACTCCAGATCTGCTTTCTGTCTCATTAGAAAACAGCAGGCTTCTAAGAGGAAACAGCCAAACATGACAGGAGTGTAAGAAAGCAAAACCCACATCAAAGTTGGACAAAACAAACCTGTAAAAGGAAAAGAGCCCAAAAGAAAGCACAGGAATCAGACCATAACAAGAAGCCATACTATACATGCAGAGGACCTAGTGTAGACCTGTGTGGGCCCTGTGCATGTTGCTTCAGTCTCCAGTCGGTAGGAGTCTTCCTCGGTTGACTCAGAGGGCCTTGTTCTGCTGTCTTCCGTTCCCTCTGGCTCTCACACCCCTCCACCTACTCTTCCTTACAGCTCCCTGAGCTCTGAGGGCAGGGATTTGATGAAAACAAAAATATGTCAGCAGGAATCATTTATCATTCCATGTTTTTAGGATGAGTAGTGTGTGAAGGGCCCTAGTAGGCACAAGTACAGCAAACAGCTCTGCAGGCCTTGCTTGCTTCCTCCCCCGATCCTGCTTCTTACTAAACTGTTAGATTACACTCCTAACGCTGACACCAAAGTGTACTCCTTCCTTCCTTATGTGGCCACCTCCTCCTCCTCCTCCTAAGGCTGACCACCAAGGTCCAGCTATCAAAGTTCTGACGTCCAGCAATCAAAAGCACCCTTTGGCTCACCTAATGAACATGCCCAATCAAAATGAACCAACTCATCCTAACACAGGGTCCCCTTTCTCTTCATAAACTGCCATTTGCCTATGAGTTGCATCTGTCTCCTCTATCCAAAGGCAGCCCTTTGTCCCTCTAGGGCAAACAGCCCTTCCTTCCCCCGTCCCTTGTTTCTCCCTTCCTCATCCAACCCCAGTCTTTGTTTTCTATTCCCTGCCCTTGGTGCTGAGAACTTAACCTTGGTGTGTCCCATGCCAACACCACTAGTCCTTTTCAGTAGTTGATTTTTACCTTAAGTTCCTGGGCTCTCTAGTCTCTGGCTCTTGATCACCCCAGCAGTATTGGGTATGGGCTTTATCTTGTAGAATGGGCCTTAAGTCAAATCAGATATTGGTTGGTTATTCCCATGAGTTTTGTGCTACCAGCACCCTAGCATATCTTGTAGACAGGATACCACTGGAGACGAAAGGGTTTGTGGCTGGCTTGGTGATCTGTTTCTCTTTTTGTAAGAAAGCAGAGTTTCTTCCTGTACCATAGACTCACTGGGATGGAGGGATGAAGGCTCTGTGTAGGCACCAGCTTGGCTTCTCCATGTTCAACAGGTGGTATCTTCAGCAGTGAGGCCTGCTGTCAATTTTTGGACAGCAACCTATTAGCTTCCCAACAGCCTGGGATGTTTGGGGATTCCTGTGGACCCTTTTGACCAACACAACAACTCAATTTAGATGTAACTCAATCCTGGTGCTGGAAGCTTGGTTTGGTGACAAGAGATGATTAGTTGGTACCCCATTATTTGGTGTGTCATATAGATCCCCTTCATATATATATATACTTTAGGAAGGTTCTACTAGATTAGTTTCCATACTACCCCCAACCCCCATTAAGTCAGTCTCTCCCAAACACCCCCCTTAATCTCTTCTCCCCAACTTAATTCTCTTGTTCCAGCCCCCCAAATCCATAAACTTCTATTCCCTTTCCTAATGAGATCTATCTGTACCTGCTAGTCCCATACTAGCACCTAATCTCTGTGGTTCTAGTGTATAGAGAGCTCTTATCTTGATCTGCCGATAGGAGGCAAAGAGGGCTAGGAGACACGGGGAAGGGTGCCAATCTTGAAACCTCAAAGCCTGCACCCCCAGTGCCACACCATCCCCCAGTGCCCAGTGCCACGCCTCCTCCAACAAGGCCACACTTCCTAACCGTTACCAAATAGGACCAAGAATTCAACCATAAGAGCCCCTGGGGGCCAAGTTTGTTCAAACCACCACAGACTTCACACGTCCCGTAGCTCTTATATATGTATGGCTCCTGTTCTTCCATACCCACTCACATGAAATAATAACAACATAAAGTTTCAAATTGACCTCATATGCTGTAGGAAATCAGGGGAAACAAAGCATATGGGTTTTCTGGAGCGCTTAGCAGTGTTTGATGAACTAAACCAGTACCCAAAATAATTAGTGCCGCTACACTTCCTTGTTTTTTGGAGGGTTTTGTTGTTTCATTTTTGTTTTTTCCTTTTTTTAATGATGCCTTTAAGTAGATGGAATCTCATGGCTCAGGCCATGAAATTTTTATTTATTTACTTACTTTTCTTGGTTTTTCAACACATTTTTCTCTATTTAAGCCTGGCTGTCCTAGGACTCACTCTGTAGGCTAGGCTAGCCTCACAGAGATCCATCTGCCTCTGCTTCCTGAGTGTTGAGACTAAAGATTTGTGCTGCCTTGCCCAGTTTCTGACCTCCTTTTTTATGTCATTGAAAGTTTTGTACAGCACAGTCATAACCTCACCGGATTTGTTTTTCTCTTGGCAAGTCTCAGTGTAGCAAAAACTATACCTTCTCCAGTAGCAAAAAGAAAACAACATGTTCAATGAAGAGAATTTGGTTCACCAAACTCCGGAGTGGGGAGTTTAGAGTATTTGTTTTACACAGTGTTGCATTAAACTTCCTGTCGGGGTTCTCAGCTCTATCCCACCCATGTTGACCTAAACCTCAACTAATTTCCCCAACACTGGCTATCTATGGAACCCCTTGGGAGGGTAGGGGAGCCATTCGTCAGGATCAGAATAAGTTGCTGAATTTGCTCTGATTGACATAGCCTGGGTCCTTTTGAACTATATACAACTGGAAGGGGTCAGTAACCAAAACTGCATGATTACACATGGTAGATGCCAACAAAATAGCCAGTGTCCTCTTAATTAGCCATATCTTGAAGCCTGTCTCCAAGGCTTTCTCTTTTTATCTGTGAGGTGGGCTGTTTAATTTGGTATTTATCTTTGTTGTTTTTTGTTTTGTTTTTATGTTCTTGTTTGGTTGGTATTGGTTTTTTGAGACAAGGTATCTCTGTGTAGCCGAGGCTGGTCTGGAACTCTCTCTGTAGACCAGGCTGACCTCTAACTCTAAATCCACCTGCCTCTGCCTGCCAAGTGCTGGGATTAAAAGTGTGCACCGCATCGGCTTGTCTTTGGTTTTTGAGTTAAGCAAGCCTGTAGCCCAGGCTATTCTCAAATTCATTGCCTCACTCACAGAAGTGCTGGAATTACCAACATTTGCCATCATTCCATGGGTAAGGTTTTATTTTTCTTATCTGTAAGTTTTAATATGTTTTCGTGATCACATTTCTTACGTAAGTGTTCCAATTTATAACAGCGTGTAGAAATCCTGACTCAATTTGCAAGCATTGTTCATAAACTAAGCCACGAGGTGGGAGTTTTGCTGTTTCCTGCAAAGTATTTTCTTACAGCCATGAACTGCTCAGGAGCTGAACAAGCCATTTTTCCTAAGTGGAGTCTGGGTCTTGTACAGCGTCACAGTTTTCAGAGACAATTTCTCTAGCTGTTTGGTGATAATATACAGGAAATGTCAATCTTCACACAAAAATTTAATCCCGATGTCCAAGTAATAAAATGAGCCAGAGCAGACCAAGAGCAGGGCTGCGGAGAAGTCAGTGGATGGGGAATAGGGACCAGAGCCAGTCAGGAGCCCAGGGAGATCTTGGAATCAGGCGTGTTCAAGTTCCTAGCTTGTTTTCAAGGTTCAAGGTCCAATCTTCCAAACAAGAACATAAACATACACAAATGGCTTATGTGTGTGCGTGTGTATATGTAAGGGTTTAGGCACCTAGAATCGTTTTCATGTGACACTGGACTTGGATATTGGCATTTACTCAGTAACACGATCACCAGCACTGCACACAGGCTGGTGAAATGAGCAGTACCAAAGGGACAGACGAGCCAGGAAGAGAGAAGTTACATGTGCTCCATTGTTTCTGAATTTTAAAAAGAAGCCTGGGACCAAATGTCCCTTGGTGCTTGTGAGAGATCCAGTCTGAGCACTGTGGGCACAGTGCGCGAGTAGCTGGTACTCGGGATGTGGAGGAAACCACTGCCCGCTACAATAGAATAACAAACTGCCCAGTGGAACAGTCACTTAAAAATAAACAAAGTAACTACATGAATCAGTTTAGAAGTTCAAGTGCTGCATGTCAGTGAGGCTCAGAGTTTCCAGAATAGTTCTGTGAGTGACGAGGTACAGATGCAAAAGTCAGGAATTTGGAGAAGAGTTCATTTATATTCCTAAGTCTGCACTATATCCACGTGTAGCTGAACAAACTTAACTGAACAAGCGCTGTTGAGTTTGAGTTTGCAAGGTTTCTTCTGTAGTTGGGGAATATTTTCATTATAACCGAACTCACATATTGGTGAGAAATATAGCTGTTCATTTTGATTTTGGAGACAGGAAACTATGCCACGCAGAATGATGGCTGTTATATATTTGCTTACCCTTAGGCTGTAAGTAACAGACCATCATTCAAGTTATGACGAGGAACTGTCATTCACTGTTTAATAATTGGAATGTCTATGTCATTGTATTTACAAAATAATGTCAGGAAATTGGAAATACCGTTAGGTATTCTCTCACGTTGGACTATTTTCAGTGTAAATTCTAACAGCAAATAGCTGTACCTTTTTCCAGACCACAGTCCTAGTTTAAGGACTTCAGGTGACTTCTGAACAAACCACTCAGGGAGCCCCTAAAGGTTCCTAACTTTATCCAAATAGTAACGGCAGAGAGGCCATTCGTTTTTTGTAAACATAAAGTTACAGTCTTACTTTAGAAAACAAATATGAAATTCAGGTCAGCTTTTACCAGACTGGTGTGTTTAAACTTTTGATCTCAGAAATCAGATTATTAAGAAAATAAAACCAGGAACCCTGTCATTCAGGTCAAATCTGGGAGGAAACAGTTAAAATTCTAGCCTGATAAGTAACACCAGTGATTAATTGCTTTTTCAACATGTGGATTATCCTGATGCCAAAAACTGCAGAACAATTGTCTAACAAATTGGAGAGTCCCTGATGTCAGTACCCATGTTTTCTTTGGATTTCACTAAGCAATTATGCTATCCTTTCTAATGACTGAGTAAAATAGTGTTGTGCCTTGGGGTACATTTTGATGACCTACAGTTGTACTTTCACAATCTAAGAAGCATGTGCATAAAGGAACATATTGTCTAGAACAGAGTCATATAGGACCTTTAATGTTGGATTTTAGAGGGTTGCAAATGTCCATCATGAAACTCTGAATATGTCTGCCATTGACAATGCATAAATTCATTAAGTAGTTGACATAAAATTATCTCCAAGTAAATGTTTAATTTCTGATTCACTTTTGCTTGTGTGACTTTGCTATTTCATAACTCCTGCTCATTTTCAGTCTCGTTTGTTATTTGTATCCAGGTGCCAAATGTGTCCTTTAAAACAGATGCATGTTATCTTTATTTTTTCCCTCACCCTTTATGAAATTCATCCATCATTTCTTGCATGACTTTTTAGCACAGTTGAGGTAATTAGGTTTCTGGACTTGCAACAACATAACATTGACTAGAAAATTAATTACTTTATGAGTTTAATGTAAGAGAAAAAAATTAATGTAACTACAACCATCTAAAATGTCCTGTAGTCTCAGAGAAGTTAATTTGTTGGAACTACAGTAAACACTACTTGCCTAAAAATATTTACTTTTATTTTATATGTGTGAGTGTTTATCTGTATATGTGTATTTGTATCATATGTGTGTCAGGTGCCAACAGAGGCCAGAAGATGGCATTAGATCCCTTGGACCAGTAGTTACAAATAGTTTTGAGTAATCATATAAGTGCAAAGAACAGAACTTGTGCTCCCGAAACAGCAGTGAGTATGTTTAATTTCTGAGCCATCTCTTCAGCCTCCCTAAGCACCACCTGTTAATGGAGATATTTTCAAACTAAGTAGCCTTAGTTTTCAAGGTAATCCAAGTATAGAAGCACAGGCCTACTATCCCAACACTTAGGAGATGGAGCCGGGAGGATCAGGAGTTCAGAACCAGCATAACTACATAGTGAATGAGACACCCCTAAGGAGGAGGGGGATACAACAATGTATGGATGAGGCCCAGTTAGCAGGGTGCACACAATGCTATGGGTTGTGTACCAACACCATATGATCTGGGCGGCCATGCATACCTGTAATCCCAACAGGAATATCAGCAGCTCAAGGTCACCTCTTACTACATGGGGACTTTGTGGCCAGCCTAGGACAGGAGACCTGGTATTTAAAAAAATTAGACACCACAGAGCTTAAAACTAAGAACTACTGATATAAAAATTCATTTCCACTGTGAACATCAACACTTCCATTTGTCTCAAAATCTAAAACTAATATGTGCCTTGTCTCTGTCACTAAAGAGAAAAGCTATATTGCATATAAGAACTTAGAATAAAAGTTGAAATGAATTTTTAATTGAATTTTTAATATGAAGTCAATTGAATTGAATTTTTAATTCTCTGGGCATCATTGAAGACATCTTTAACTATTCATTTCATAAGTACTACATTGCAAAAAACATTATCATCTATCAGGACTCTGATTTTCAATTTGCGATAAATTGGCAATCTCAATGTCTCAATATCCCCGTCCCCTAAATAAAATTTTGGTTTTCCTCATTTTTACTTAAATAACATTTTTTTCATTTATTTTGCATACCAACAACAGTTTCCCCTCCCTCCTCTCCTCCAAGTCGTCCCCCGCCCTTCCTCTCTACCTACTTCCTTCCACTCCTTCTACATCTCCATTCAGAAAGGGAAGGCCTCCCGAGGCCTTGAGCAAAGCATGGCACATCAAGTTGAGCCAGGACCAAGCTCCTCCCCTTGGGCCAAGGCTGGGTAAAATAATCCAGCATGGGGAACAGGTTCCCAAAGCCAACTAAGTGCCAGAGACAGGTTCTGATCTCCCTGCTAGGAGCTTTACAAAGAGACCAAGCTACACAACTGTCACACACATGCAGAGGACCTAGGAGGGTCCCATGGAGGCTTCCTGACTTTTGTCCAGAGTCCATGAGCTCCCACAAGCTCAGGTCAACTGTCTCTGTAGGTGCCCCCATCATGTGCCCCTGGCTTGGCCAATCTGTCTTAACAGAAGGGAAGTTTATATTTTCCTTTTGAAGTAAAAGCTGCTATATCCCAAAGCTGACTTTCTATCTGGGCCTGGACCACAGCTCTAAGATCAAGTATTCAGAAGGCTGAGGCAGGAGAACCGAAAGTTTAAGGCTATTCTCAGATTATTAAGACCTGACTCAAGATGTTCTTTAAAAATGTAAAGGGCTCAGAATATCACTCAGTGGGAGAACGCTTGGCTAATTTGTGCAAGGGCCTAGGTTTATCCCAATATTAAATACATAAATTCAGATTAATCGTTCGTTGAGGCCCAAGGTCTTCAAGATCTGGTTCCTGTTTTCATTCAATGTTGTTCTTACAATCCTGACTTCCGTGTCTTTCTATTTACCCAGCTATTTTCCTTTCCCCTTAAGCTGGCTGCTTCTGAGATCCAGAATATTCTTCATGAGCCCTACGGTTGACTCCCTGTTTCTTTGAGACTGCTTAGAATACCTGTCTCCTTATCTTTTTATCATTATTAATTTTTAAAAAATATTTATTTATTTATTATGAATACAGTACACAGAAGGTGGCACCAGATGTCATCATAGATGGTTGTGAGCCACCATGTAGGTGCTGGGAATTGAACTCAGGACCTCTGGAAGAACAGTCAGTACCCTTAACCTCTGAGCCATTTCTCCAGCCCCCATCATTATTAATTTTTAGTTGGCATTCAAAGAAGCATTTCAAAATGATACTTTCATATATATATATATATATATATCATTATACCACATTTTTATTCCTACCTTACTGCCCTGTCTCCCTGCCCCCACTTACTGGCCCCCTTAAGATAAAGAGTATGGGAGAATGTTTTTGTACACTGTAAATATTTGTTACTGTAAATATTAGTTTAATAAAACACTGATTGGCCAGAAGCCAAGGAGAATTTTGGGAAGAGGAAGAGCAGAGCAGATGCTTTTCGAGACAGGGATTGTTTGTGTATCTCTGGCTGTCCTGGAACTAGCTCTGTAAACTAGGCTTGGTCTGGAACTAACAGAGAAATCCACCTGCCTCTCTACCTTCTGAGTGCTGGCACTAAAAGCATTTGCCACCACCGCTTGGCGCAACGGAAGTTCTTAAACAGTGCATACCTGATCTGAGGACAAGCAAGCTGTGAGGAAAGTCCTGATAAATGGCCTTGACTATTTACCCTAAATTTGGGTTTTATCCCTGAAAAGTGGAGTAATGACTGTACCTTCAGGCAATTCCTTTGGGGGTAGATTCTGGGGCAGGTGTGGTTACTGGACACTGAAATAAATCAAAGATTATGGAGAGGGAAATCAAATCTTGTTCTGTCCAAGCTGGTCTCGGGACCACTAGTGCGCACAATATCAACTTTTCTGTCACAAAGAGCCAAAACCTTGCTGGCCCCCGGGCGAGTGCGCCTTCCCGGATGTCGCGAGACTTCCCCTGGGGCGTTTCGGAGCATCTGGTCGCCTGGCAACCGTCCGCTGGCTTTGGAGGAGCCTGACACAAGGACAGTGACCAAACCAGTTACAGACGGGACTGGACCCGGGAGCGGTGAGACATTTCGGCACCCAGATTTTAATACTAGTTAATATGCAGGTCCCTGGGCCCTGTCCCTAAACATCCAGAACCCAAAACACAGTCTGAAAGACTAGTTTGGACCAGCAGGCAAGGCTGGAAGAATTCTAGAGGCCCGAGGCTGGATGGAGAAGGGCAGAGAGAACAGGATCCAGGCTTTGAAAAGTTTTGATGGCTGAAGCGCGCCGTTTAGAGCATCTGAAAGCCACTGAGCCTCTGGCTCCCTAAGAGGGAATGTAGGTAGAAGCCAAACTCCAAGACTGTCCCATCCTACACAGCCTGCAGGAGTCTGGGAGATGAAAGCCAGCCTGAGATCCATCAGGATAGGTGCCCAGAGCACGCTGTAGTAGCTCTAAACAATTCCCTTTAGCTCCTGGGAAGAAGCCTTCTAGAAATTGAGCTGAAATATTAGGTATCTAGTGGAGGATATTATGGGAAACAATTTCTTTTCAGAGAAAATCAAGGACATCCACAAGTGTTGATGTTATAGTTTTTATTATAGTGTTCTAAAATGTGTACAAATTCAGCTGCTGAGTGCAGTGTAAGCCGCTGGGCCTTATTATTTCTCTAAAACAATGAAGCTAAAATACCAGTAAAGTTTGAGTAGGTGCAGTCTTAATCAAATGAAGGGTGGTGTTTTGACAAAACAATTTTCATGAACTGCTGCCATGCACGCAGTTCATTATTATTTTATATTGTGGATTGATGCAAATGTCTCCCTTTCAATATTCGAGCCCCGGGAAATTTTTCTTACAACTTATTAATTACATTCATTGGCCTTCTCTTGACTTAAAGATGTTTTAAGTTTGTGTCTTAGGCTATCCTAGCATGCACTCACAGCCACAGCTGCCCTTGAACTTACTCCTTCCCCCACCTAAAGTCTAGATTATAAGTGTGTACCACCAGCCCTGCTGCCTCTTTTCAAATCTAATTAATTTTCAAAAGCATCAACTTTTGGACCCAGAATTCACTTGTGATGAAAGAATATATCACTCTGAAATATGCTGCTGTGGCACACTGACTATTGTGCGTTAAAGACACTTGAAATCAGGGCAGGTACAAGATCAGTAACTGCCTGCCTCCCATGTAAAAAGCCCCTTTCCGGTTCAAGAAGGAAAAGAATAATTTCATAATCAAAGAAAGGGAAATGTATAAAAGTAAAACAACCACCCCACCGTTTTTATACTAACCCTTATCTTCAGTCAAAACCGTTAGCCCAAACTGTTAACTTTCACAGTTTCACAACCTGTTAGTTCTTTTCCAGTCCATCATATATGTGTCTTGAGTCTTCTCTATGAAGACTCACACTCATTAAAAACTCCAATCCAAAATCCTGAAAGGGTTTTTTCATGAAACATAAGAAAGCACTGTTAAATATTTGTACAAAAGAGTTAATGACTAAGAATAACCAAAGTGAAGAGATGTTATTGGTCTGAATTTAGAAAACAATGTTGCTATGTCAACAGAGTCATAAATGAAAAGTAGAGAAAGTGATTTTGCATAGTGTACTGGGTCACTAGTTTTCCCTAGGAAAAATTTACATTCAAGTCTTTCTCACCTCATATATGTTAAGCAATTCCAGATAAAAGAACACAATGTGTCAGCAAAATGTGAACAAATTTAAAATAAAATGTTAGATTGTTTTAAATTTTGGGTAGAGAAGGAATTGCTAAGTCACAAAAAGCATAAATCATAAGCCAGAAAGAAAGTAATACATTTGGCTGCTTTCAGAAAAAATGTTATGCTGAGCAGTGGTGGCACACGCCTTTAATTCCAGCACTGAGCAGGTAGAGGCAGGTGGATCTCTGTGAGTTCAAGGCCAGCCTGATTTACAGAGTTCTAGAACAGCCAGGGCTTGTCTTGAAAGGGAGCTTATAGAGGTCTGACCTAGACCTCTGCACTATATGTTATGGTTGCGTAACTTGGTCTTCTTGTGAGACTCTCCACAGTAGGAGTTGGGGCTCTTTCTGACTCCTTTATTTGCTTTTGAGATCCTTTCCCTACCACTGGGTTGATGTGGGATGTCTTTCTGTACGCTGTGAAGATGCTTTATTACCATTGGTTAATAAATTGTTTTGGCCTATTGCAAGGCAGCTTAGAGGCAGGCGGGAAATCCAAGCAGAGATAAAGGCGATTATTTTATAAGCTGCTGTAGGAGGGTGGGAGAGATTTGCCAGGGATCAGAAAACTTAATACACTGGGCCACCTTGTCCAGCCTTAACAGGAGGGGTGGTGCCTAGTCTTACTGTAACCTCATAGCCCATGTTTGGGTGATACCCCTGGGAGGCCTGCCCTATCCTGAAGAGAGATGGATGAATGGATGGGGGAGGGGAGGGACTAGGAAGGAATGAGAGGAATGGAAACTAGGGTCAGGATGTAATATAGGAGAGAAGAATACATTTCTAAAAGAAGAAGAAATCTGTGAGTTTTTAGGAGATTATTAAAAACAAGTGACACAAAGAAGCAATGACAAGCCAAGGTCTGGGGAAAGAGAAAAGCAATTTAATCCGTGACAGAAGAGTTATTATCAAATAGAAATGTGCATATGTTCTAAATCTTCCCTGTCAAGTCACAGATCTAATGTGGGTTACTTTAACCATGTAAAGGTGTGTTTCATTTGTTTATGCTGCATTTGTTTAACAATGTAAGGACGTGTGATTAATGATGTAAAGATGTGTTGCATCTGTTTCACTTTGCCTGCTTAACGCACCTGATTGGTCTAATAAAGAGCTCAATGGCCAATAGATAGGCAGGAGAAAAGATATGCAGGGCTGGTGGGCAGAGAGAATAAATAGGAGGAGAAATCTAGGCTCGAGAGAGAAGGAGAAAAGAATGAAGAATGAAAGAGAGGGACATACCCGGGGATGGAGGCCAGGAGAGGGACATGCCCAGGGAGGGAGGCCAGGAGAGGGACATGCCTGAGGAGGGAGGCCAGGAGAGGGGCATGCCCGGGGAGGGAGGCCAGGAGAGGGACATGCCCAGGGAGGGAGGCCAGGAGAGGGGCATACCCAGGGAGGGAGGCAGGCAGCTGCCACCAGGACAGGAGAGGCACTGAAAGTAAGACATACAGAAGGGCAGGAAGGTAGATAAAGAGACAGGTTAATTTTAAAGAGCCAGCAGAAACAAGCCTAAGCTAGGCCAAGCATTCATAACTAATAAATCTCCATGTCATGATTTGGGAGCCAGTTGGTAGCCTTAAAGAAAAGGCCTGGTACACAACTCAGTAGGAAAAATGAATGTAATATGAAAATAGCAATTAGCAGAAAAAGGAATCTCTCTCTCTCTCTCTCTCTCTCTCTCTCTCTCATGCCAAGAATGTCCAGTTAAAACAACTGTTGATATCAGAGCTATAGCTGTACCTATGGGACACTGCCACTAGCAGCCAATGTCAAAGCCCCACTGAGGGACAATTTGGGTGACATTAAAATGTGCAATCCAGGAGCAGCCACTCCTAGATTAACATTGTGCTAAAGACAAAATAGACAAGAACCATGAAAGCAGCACTGTAAAAGCAAAATACAGAAAGACCCAGAGTCACGCTCAGAAAATAAACAAAAAAAACTACAGAAATACAGTGCTCTAGAACTGTGCATGGTAAACCAGATGGCTCTCCAAAGCAAAAGGTTAAGCAGGAGAAAAGCAGATAGAATACTGATACTGATGACATGCAGAATTGTGTGTGAGTGTGTGAGTGTGTGTGTGTGTGTGTGTGTGTATGTGTGTGTGAACATTGTACTTTTTAGGTGTATGGACATTTGAAACAAAACCAGTATGTAAATAGCAATGTCCAGATTGACAAGAATGGAGGGAGGCAAAAATAGAAGATATTCTTATTTTTTCTTTCCTTCTTTCTTTTAACACTGGGATAAGTCCTGGGCTTTGTGAATGCTTGACACCACTGAGACACACACACACACACACACACACACACACACACACACACCCCTGCATTTGTTTTCTTTGGGGTTTTTTGAAGCAGAGTCTCATGTATTCCAGACAGATCTGAAATTCATATGTAGCTATGGCTGGCTTTGAACTCCTGCATCCACCTCACAAATACTTCATTTATGAGCCATCATGTTAAACTTACTTTAATTTTTAGTGTTTTGTATTTTAAGCTTATATATGTGTCTATGGGTCTTATATAAAGTAATATTCTATTTGATAACATCCCCCCATTTAATAGTCCTGATGCTTTTAATATTGAAGAGTAAAATTAACTCCATCTGTGAACAAAACAGCACTAGAATCACAACGATGACAAATATTGCTGACCTCTGTCAGACACTGCACAGAGAATACTCACAGACATGCAAACCTTTTGATACTGCAACATGTGATTGTTATCTACAAAGTTCACACTTGTGAACCACACAGTCAAATAAAAAAAATATTAGAAAGAATGACACTTCAAAAAGAGTTTGCCATTTTGCGTTTCTTATATCCATAGCTGCCTTGGGGACATGCAGTGTGCATGCTACAGCTAGACATACTTGCATTTATTTCTACATTTCCTCTCACCTAGTGGCACTATCTATTTTATATATTTGTTTGCTTGTCTTTGGTGTTTGGAGACAGAGTTTCTCTGTATAGACCAGGCTGCCCTCAAACTCACAAAGGTCTGCCTGCCTCTGCCTCCCTAGTGCTGGAATTAAAGGCCAGCACCACGGCCACCTGGCCTTCTATAGTCTAAGACTGGTTTTCACATATCCACCCATCTGGCCTCAAACAGGAGAACTCAAGCAATCCTCCTGCCTCAGCCTCCCAAGCCACTAGAGTACAGGTAGTATCACCAATGAAAGTCACTTATTTTATTAAACTTTTAGCATCATATATTCTACATAATATGTTTTATTATATTTTCATAAATGCACATAAGGTAGTTTGATCATCTCCCCCACCCCTTGTTAGCTGATCTTGTCCCCTCCCTCTCTGCTTCACCCCAGTCTTTTCTCAGCTAGCCTCTCTTCTGCTTTCTTGCTCTTTTTTGTCCACTCTCAATGTGTTTCATTCCAGTTGATTGCAGAGACATTACTGAGAGATTATTTACAGGACTGGAGGAACCTTAGCAGGGGCTACCCTACTAAAAATTTCCTCCTTCCCTCGCTAGCACTACGTACACACTTATGTATACACATACACACACACACACACACACACACACACACACACACACACACACACACACCCCGCACAGTTCTGACTTTGTTTTTATTCATAATTTATTTTTGTGGTGCTAGGGATCAAATGTAGGTAGGTCTTCATGAATGCATATTACCTTAAATTTATTATGCAGAGTTCTTCAAGATTGCTTTTCCTGGGAGCTATGTGGTGTGCATTGGAAATGCTGCATTAAGTTGCCATTTTTCTGGCATGACATACAATATCTAGGATGGCCCACCGCAAGTGTTTTGTGTAACCCTGTGTGTAATTCAGTGTATTCACAGCATGTGTCTTGATACTGCTTCAGTTCCTATGAGAAGTGAGACACCTGGCCTCATTCTCAACTAACACTTTGCAAAGCCTGGATTCACTCTCTGGGACTTAATTTCTCCATCTATGAAATAAGAGCATTGGACAGTTTTCCTGGAGGTTCTTTTCTACTCAAGAGAGGGTAAATAATCTTAAAAAGTTGTTGCCCTCAGGGCATGGGCTGTAGCTTGATGGTAAAGTGATCACCCAGCATGCAGTGATCCCTAGATTGGATGCCAGCACTAGTTAAAAAATGGAGAGGAAGGAGGAAAAGGAGGTACCCACAACAACAACTGGTATGCTTTGGAGCAGGAAAATATTTACAAATGAGAGTTAGGCAGGGTGGTTTAAACCTTTAATCCCAGAACTGGGGGCTAGTGAGGAAGATCCCAAATTGGAGACTAGTCTGGGTAACACAAGTGACACTTTCTAAAAATAAAGAAGAGGAGGCCAAGGCTGCCACCACTTTGTTGGCACAGGTCCCAGAACTCAAGAAGTAGAGGCAGGTGGATGGCAGCAAGTTCCAGGCCAGCCAGGGCTACACAGCTAGATCCCATTCTACAAACAAACAGTAAAAGGCAAATAAATAATGTACATTTGATTCATTTTCACGTTTTAAATGTTATTTTTGGTTCGCGGTTTTATTGTTGTTTTAAGACAGGGGTCTACTTGTTTAGCCTTGAAATCACTCTGTAGTCCAAGCTGGTCTTGAATTCGAGAGATCCACTTGCCTCTACCTCCCAAGGACTGGGATTAAAGGCGTGCACCACCACACCTGGCCTTGCTTTTAAAAGTTTTAAGAGAAGTATTGATAATAAACATAGAAATTACCAGAAGGCATAAATGGCAACAGCCTAGCTTACTGCACATTTATTGAGAAAGAAAAAGCCGCTCAACCTTTCCTGGTATCTCTATATCACAGCGCTCCCTTGTTCCTTTAACTTTTAGAAAGTTGGAAGTAATACCTAACCCTGCTTCTGGACATGGTGTTAAGACGGAGATTTTGCTGAGATTTGAATCACACAGAAACCATGGTTCGACTGACTCTGGATTTAATTGCCAAAAACAACAATATTAAGCCCCGAAAAGAAGAAACCATTGCTCAATGCCTAAAGAAAATAACGCACATAAATTTTTCAGACAGAAATATAGATTCAATTGTAAGAACTTTATTTTGTTTTTGCACAGTTAGCAATGTAAACTTCATTGGTTTGAGGGCGTACTATATTTTTACTGGGAAGCTTTCTATTATGTCTCTATTTTAATTTCCTTCTTTGTGTACTTAGCATAGTAAGTTTCTGTAAAACACAGCATTGTGTTTTACATATGTTGCTGTGTCCCTGGAGTACACTTATATTTGCACAGAAAACAGGATTTGGAAAATTATTGCTTTTGTACCACTCCAGAGCCTTGGAACACTTTTTAAACATTAAGATGTTAAGACATAAGCTAGGCACTTGCCTGTAATCCCAGCACTCAGAAGCTGAGACAGGAGGATTTCAAGTTCAAGTTCAAGCCTGAGCTATATAGTCAGATCTTGCAGGCTGGAGTGGGAGTGGGTGTATAGGACCAAGAATTAATTCAGCAGTGGGAACTGTATACCTCAGTGGCATTATGCACTCATCATATCCAAGACCATGTGTTCAATGCCTAGGTCACCCCTTTTCTCCAATAAAAGTTCAAAGGTGAAGGTTTTGCATATAATTTAATTATGTTAATATATGATATTCTGAGTCAGTTGTATTAGACATAGTTTCTCTGTGTAGTCCTGGCTGTCCTAAAACTCCATTTGTACACCAGGCTGTCCTTGAACTCACAGAAACCAACCTGCCTTTGTCTCCCCAGTGCTGGAATTAAAGGTGTTTTGAAACTACGTCCAGCTACTCATATAATTATGACAATGGGTCATAATGAGCCACTATCTTTATTATTATGAAGTCTTTAAGATATTACAAAGAAATGAAAGTTTGTTTTACAGTATTCAGGTCTCACTCTCTTGCCCTGGCTGGCTTGGGGCTCACCATGTAGACCAGGTGGGCTTGAACTTACAGAGATCCACTTACTTCAGCCTCTGTAGTGCTGATACACAATTCCAGTGTGTATCACCATACCTTGCTTTAATCTGTTACTCTTGACCACTGGATGGTTTCTAGTTTTCAGTATTACAAGCTGTAACGGTTTCTTTCCAATCCATAGGAAGATTAGGCCCTGCTTTATGTTTGGACAATAATTTGCTCATTGTGAAAACTTTCAGGAGGGTTCTAATTGCTTCCAAGGAAAACTGCCTAAGAAATTCCTAAGAAACCCAATTTTATGGAAAAGTTACAGAATTCTAAAGCCCCAAATTACGCTGTGATTATTACAGTCTTATTTTGAGTGTGCAAAGTGCAGAGAGATATTACTCTCTAAGAGCTTTAGGGAGACTTGTAGAATGCCAAAGTCAATTTTTTCTTAAAACCCAACTTCTAAGCTTTCCGGGGAAATAAATAGGACCTGTTTTGTTCTCTTTTCAGGACAATCTCTCTCTTTGCAAAAACCTGAGTGTTTTATATTTATATGATAACCACATTAGTCACATCACTAACCTGAACTATTCCACAAATCTGACCCATTTGTACCTGCAGAACAACTGCATTTCTTGCATTGAGAACCTCAGGTCACTAAAGAAACTGGAAAAACTGTAAGTGCTTTTATTTGTGAATCCTCTTAACAGATTCCCCACCCTCTTTCCTTCTTGTGCAAACTCCATGCAGGCAAGCATTGCCGATGTGCACATTAGGTTGGAAAGCTAAACTGAGTGTATGTTTAAGTCTGAAGTCTCATTCTCCCAAGTTTCATGGAAAAGGTCTTACCTTTAATTTTATTCTATTCTATGTAACATATTCAGATATAATATGATAATTTGTCTTATTAAACCTGATAAGGTGGGCAGAGTTGTAATGCCAGCTCTCAGAATTCTGAGGCAAGAGGATTTCTAGAAGTTCCAAGCTAGCCTGGGCTACATAATGAAGTCCTGTCTCAAAAATCAAAGATAAACCTCTTTTTTTTTTTTTTTTTTTTTTTTTTTTGGCAGGAGAGTAAACTCTGTTTAATGAGCTTCTAGAGATGAAGCATTCTCACATATGTTCAGTTGGTCAACAAGGTTTTTATGGAGCTCAAGTAAATTCTATGCTCTTGAGAATCACAAAGGGACATTAATTTCAAAAGGTCAAGGTCATAAACTGATACAGATTTGATTGTTTAAAGTTTTCTGGTAATTATTACTAGGGATGTTAGAGAGATTGTTCAGTGATCAACTTTACATGCTCTCCCCCAGAGAACCTGAGTTCATTTCCCAGCACCCACATCAGGCTTCTCACAATATAACTCCAGCTCCAGGGGATCTGGTACCCTATTCTGCCCACTGAGGGCATCTGAACACACACACAACACACATGCACATACACACATATACATAAATTAAAACTAAAATCTTTTTAAAAATCATTACTTGTCAATAAAGACTGACACATCTAAGTTCCCAGATTGGATAGCATGTTTTTCTAAGAGTGGGCTGTGGTCTTCAGAATGGGGGTAGAAAGGTATGATGGGGAAACATGCACTAAATGCAGACTTCTGAGTTATAGTCAAGATATCCACACCTCATGGGAGTGAGGTCCAGAAACTGTTTGTAAACCTATAGTCTGGGTGATTCTTCTACACCCAGTAGACAGTTCAGTATGTACTATTTCAACCTTGTCACTTAAAAAGTTGAAGATGTATATTATATACATACATGAACTATCCTAGTGAAACCCATTGGTTTGCACAATTAATCAATGGTAATTGAAAAATGTAAAAAAAAAAAAAGTCTTTTAGACCAAATTAAGTGTAACAATATAATTTATGATTTAGATGAAACTTTTATAGATTCAATTGAAAGATAACATTCTGTGCATATAATATTTTCTCTGTAGATGCACACACACTCTTGTGTGTGAATGCAGGTATGAGCAGATAGAGGTCAAAACAACCCCAGCACTGGTCCTCACCTCCCTGTTTGAGGCAGGGTCTCCTTTATGGTCCAGGCTAGCTGACCCCTGAGTGTGAGGATTCTTCTGTTTCATCTTCCACCTCACCCTGAGAGCTCTGGGGTTACAGATGCACACTAACAAGACCAGCTTTATGTGGGTCTGGGGATTCAAAGGTCTTCATGTTTGCAAAGCAAGTGGTTTACCCTGAGGCCATCTCCCCTGACCTCATTGTTATATATTTTTTTCTTTTTTTTTTTTTTTCAAAACTTTATTTTATTTATTATTTATTTGCCTTGGTGTTTGCCTGGAACTGGAACTACAGACAGTTGTGAGCTGCCATGTGGGTGCTGGGAATCGAACCCGGGTCCTCTGGAAGAGCAGACGGCGCTCTTAACCGCTGAGCCATCTCTCCAGCCCCCTATTTTTTTCATTCTTAAATTCCACAACATTCGTAGAGAATCTAACATCGTGTTTGTGTTTTGCAGGTATCTGGGAGGCAATTACATTGCAGTCATAGAAGGTTTGGAAGGGCTGGGAGAATTGAGAGAGCTTCATGTTGAAAGTCAAAGGCTTCCCCTGGGAGAAAAGCTTCTGTTTGACCCAAGGACTCTTCGTTCTCTGGCAGTAAGGCCACACTGAAAGTTTGTACAGAGAGCCGTGATGACAAGTCATGGTGGAGCAAGAGGCAGGGAGAGTGTCCCTGGATTGTGTACATAATCTTCCTGTTTATCTGCCCATTGCAGACTTGAGGTTGATCCTCTCATACAGTCTCTCAGTGTGACAGTAACATAGAGCAGGACAGTGTGTCTGTTTCTTAGCTAGAGGGACGTCCCTGGAAGAAGGGTGAATGGGTTATGTGAACTGACACTCTAATACAGACCCGTAATGTGGGTGTTGTGGATTATCATGGATCATGTTTTAATCTTAGGGGAAACTTGATGGAAAGGGGAGTGGACAGTTACTTGGCAAGCTTTCTTTTAGTTTTTTGAGATGCAAACTCAGGCCAGCATCAGCCTCCCAAAGCTTGGGGTTGTGGGTGTGTGCACAGCCCAGGTTTGAGGACCTGGCTGTTCTGTAGGATAGCCAGTCTTCAAGGAGACACTCCTGTAAGATGAGAAGCAGACTCATGGCTGAGATCACTGCTAGTCCCAAAGCTGCTTGGGTCTTTGTCACGCTACCTTCAGTTCTGGGCTAGAAGATTTATAAACGGGACAGAGTCGGATAGACTTTATCAGTTCTAATTTAGAGGACACAGAAATGGAAGGAACGTGTTTCCTAGACAACTGACATGTGGTCCTTTAAGTTAGAAAAGAAAGAAGAGACCCAGTTACTACGCCATCTACTCCCCATGGACTCTGCTGGGTTGTCAGCAGCCACAGCTCAACTTCAGCTGGGACATCTAGACCAACCCCACTAAGGAGACAGCGAGGCGTGTTGCCAGTCAGTTCACTGGGGCTTTTGTCTTCCTGGGTAGAGAACATAAGAGCAAGGAGAAGCTCTGCAAGTGTGGCCTTTGGCCAGGCGTCTTGTTTGGCAAAGTGAATCCCAGCAGTAGGGAGCGACCTTGGATCTGGTGCACACTAAGTAACTGTTCTGCCCCATGCTCTAGTATCCGCAGCCCACTTTTTCATTTTTGTCTCAAAGCAGGGTTTCCCTAACTTGCCAAGGCTGGCCCTGACATGAGTCTAGCACAAGGAGGTCTTGAACTTACGATCCTTCTGCCTCATCTCCTGAGTGACGGAGGTTCTAGGCTCTTTGGTAGCTCCATGTTGAACAATGATGAGCTCTGAGTTTGGGGACCCTTCGCTCTGAGTATTAGCCCCGCAGAGGCCTGTGAAGTTGTGGTTCTGTAGCCCTTGAAGTAACTGATGTGGCAGCGTCTGGGAAGGTCTGGGTATCAGCGTTCCTCCGCCACTGAGTGCAGCCAGTGTTACAACTCTTGAGTCTGAATGTCTGAGAGCCTTGTGCCAGCGCTTGAAAACTCTTCCAACGCCCAGGTCTTTCAGTCTGTCCTCTGTAGCTCTTTCCCGGACCCTTCAGTTTCACCTTCCCATCCTGTCCATCTGCCACACACTCTCTCCCCTTTGTTCCTGCACTGGCTACACTCTCAAGCTGCCCAGCTGCCTCGGTAGTTGGTAGCATGCAGCTGCCTTGCCCCTCCACAGTATCAGCATGCAGTTGGCTGCCTTGCCACATTTACAGCTTCACCTGCCGATTGCTCGGTTATGGAAGGTGCTGCTTTGCTGTTTCTGCTGCTTCCTTCTTGCATTACTATTTCAGCTCATAAGACTACCAATAGGCAAGAGAAGGGAGCCTAGCGTGGCAATAGCAACACAGAAACCTGTCTCCCAGCTGGCTAAGTGACCCAGTTTACATAGCCACAAAAGGGATGGTTAGCCCAATTGCAGCACATCTTGCATGCAAATGAAGGTTTGTATTTGCACATTTTGCATACAAATGGAGATTTCTTCTGGATCAGTCACTACTCTGTCTGTTTATCATCAGTGGCAGTGGTCCCTCTGCTGGGCCATGAAGAGAAATTGCTTCCTTTCTTGCCTATATGAAAATGATTGCAGGGTCATCTACAATTCACAGAGTTTGTGTCAGCAAAATGTCTGGTATAAACTATTTGAAAGAGCCCTGCACTTTTAGGAGCGGAGCAATTGGCGGTAATCATTGTGTAGTTTTCTCAAGGTGCCCATTAGTATTAAAGAAATTGATGCTGGCATGTTGTAATCTGGCTAGGTGGTTGGTCACACTCCTTTTGCTAAAGGTTGTCAGGTGAGAAAGAATCCAGCAGCTGCCAGTGAGCAGTCAAAGTTACTATCCGCCAATGTCTGCTTATGTACAGGAAAATGACCATCAGAAGGGATGTTGCTAGCAAGACCTGTAAGACCTTGTAACACTGATAGTGATCTTGTCTGGCTCCTGCAGGTCTTAACGTCCAGCCAGCACCACCAAGAGGCATATCATCATTCTTTGTTTTAATTTTATCACAGAACACTACTAAAATCGTTCTTTAGGTTTTCCACAGATTCTGAAATTCTAAATATTAAAGCATCATTTTTTTTTCCAGTTATCTCAAGTCTTAAAAGTATTAGTGGCAGAGTCTGAAAAGACCAGTGGGCAGGTGAATACAGCCAACGTCCATTATATCATATACAGAAATGTCATAATGAGATGTGTTATTTTGTACAAATAATAGAGACTAATTATAACTTCAAAGTATCAAAATTTTTTTCTGAAGACTATGTGTAGCTCTCTTGGTGGGTAAATTTAATAGAGATTCCCAAGCCTCAGATTTTAAGATTGCTCATTTAGTATTGTCATATGGTATATATATTTTTTATATATAATTTATATATATAATTTATCAGCTAACACTGAAATTACTATTTCAGTGCCTTCTGAAAAATGAATTATCAAGAGAATATTAAAGAAGAAAAGATAAAAAATAAAAACCAGACATCCTTTCCTGTCAGGTCATGTGCGTGAGACATTTAGCACAAAAACAGTCACTGCTTCAACTGTAGTTAACACTTTTGTCTGCACTGAGCTGCCATCTTTACTAGCTGTAGTTCTTTCTTTTTAAAGATTTATTTATTTATTATGCATCCAGTATACAGAAGAGGGCACCAGATGTCACCACAGATGGTTGTGAGCCACCATGTGGTTGCTGGGAATTGAACTCAGGTCCTTTGGAAGAACAGTCAGTGCTCTTAACCTCTGAGCCATCTCTCCAGCCTGTTTTTGTTTTTTTTTTCTTTCTAATTTGTAGCTTCCTTACTTACAATGTATATTGTGTTTTGGAGGAGGAGCATAGGGCCCATGGAGGGAAGCGGAGGCAAAGTTCTTAAAGTTCCATATTAAAAAAGCACTGGAACAGAATCTCCGTGGCTTTTGTTTCTTGCCTACAATGCTCTGGAAGCTTCTAAAGATCTGACAGTCCTGCTTCCTACATTAGTATCAGGAGACTTACTAATGCTAACTTTTTTGTCTTCCAGAAATCCCTCTCTATTTTGAATATCAGCAACAATAACATAGATGACATAAAGGACTTAGACGTGCTGGAGAACCTCAATCACCTGATCGCAGTTGACAACCAGCTGATACATGTGAAGGTAACGTGACAAGTCAACCTCAAGTTTAAGGTGGAATTGTGGTTTTCAGATACACTTAGAAATACTTACAAAATATGTCACTTTTAAAGACTTATACTGTATTTATTTTTACGTGATCTTCTGAATCCCTACTTCTTAAATATAACTACTTGTGTCTTCTTCTCTGTAAATGTAAAGTCTTTTTACATTTGACCAATTTCTTTCACTGAGATGTAAAAACCCAAAGTCTTTACATTTGACAAATTTCTTTCACTGAGCTGTATGCCTTTTTCTATCTACATTATTTGTCCATCAGACTTTTTCTTTCGGAGGCAAAGTTTCTTCCTCTTTAACGCTGTGCTCCCAATGAATGAATTTCTAGGAGTTGTCACGACTCCTAGCTGTCCCTCATGTTATGTGGCAAAGTACAGAGGTAGCAATTTATTGTCATTTGCACTAGCTGAGTAATGCCCTATGGTATTGTACCATATAATGCCATTACATTGATCAGCTATGTGTTGAACACATCTATATTTATCTGGCACTGTACTACAGAGGAAGCAATGATTCAGCTCCAGGCCTCAAGAATGTATAAGCTGGACATAGTGACACATAGCTGTGATTCCCAAAACTTAGAAGACATCAGCAATATAACTGATACAAGTTTGAGGCCAGCCTGGTATATATGACAAACTACCTCAAAAATAAAAGAAAGCTAGACAGTGAACATGCCAGGAATAAGGGATAACAGATGTGCTCCTCAGAGACAATTTGAGATGCTTAAAGAACCAAAAAGAGGTCAGGTCATTATAGAAGGATCCCCAGGCTTTTTTTTTTTTTTTTTTTTTTTTAATTTCTGGTACATTTCAGGTGCCCAAAAAGTTCAGTAGCAGAAGCAACACTATGGTATGAGATCAGAAAGAAAGGCATAGGTGCCAGATCACAAGGTCCTCCCAGAGCATAATTATGACCTAATTCTATGTGCAGAGATAGTCATTGGTAGGAATTAATTTTCAAAAGGATTTCTCTGTTGTATGAAGAATGAGCTTCAGAGATAAAAAGCCAAGATATGAGTTAGGAAACTATTAAAGGCAAGAAATAAGGTAATGTGTTTGGTTGCATGGAGGTGAAGAACAGTGGGGATATTAGGGTGTATTTTTAGGTGAAACCCATAGAATTTTCAGGGTGCAAGAATAAAATGTTAAGCACTCTGTCCTAGTTAAAAGACTGAAGGCCTAGAAAAGTTTATTTAATGGCATTATAGCAGAAATTCCTCAACTCTTAGGGAAGAAATGCATATCCAAAAAGACAGGATATCTTTCACATCATAGTATAGTTTAAAATGGCCAAAGTAAAGAGCAAAGAAGGAATAAGAAATCTGCAAGAGAAGTGCCATGTTGCTTGCAAAATATGAACCTATTAGAAAAGTGTGAAAAAAAAAACAAAAGCCCAATGAAATACTTAAATGTTTTTTTGTTTAAAAAAAAAAAAAGCCAAAAGCGTAGACTCAGTTTATTGGAATCTGCATAAAGACTCTGCCCAGGTCGGTCATGTCTGAAAGTGCCTTTGTGATTTCAGTCTGCCCCAGAAGACTTTGTTGGAGATGGCATTTGAGCGCAGCCTCTGAAAGCTAACTTCTTTCTTTGTATGCATCTGAATCCAAGAAATCTATGTTATGGCTTCTCTGTGTGATGCCATTCTCTTTGCCCTAACCCCCTGGTAAACGCGATGCCCTGGGGAAGAAATCTCTCATGCCATGCATAAGGTCACCAACTTCCATTGGGAAGGTTGTCAGCGGCAGACAGCTTTGTGCCATGGGGAAAAGGCAGGCATCGTTAGAGCGTGAGCAGGTCATAGTGATGACCTGAGGTTCCCAGCACTTAGAGAGCAGCTGCTTCCAGATGGCCACCAGCAGGTTCCACAAATGAGTTCACAAAACAACTGAATATAGAGATTACAGAGGAAAGTATAGTGCAGTGTGAAAGTTATTGCTTCTGTTGAGAACTCACATTGTCTCTCAAAATAGAAATTCAGAATTTAAATTCAAATATATTACAAATGGACTCTATAGTCACTTATTAAATAATCACAATTATGATAGATTAGACAGTACAATGAGAAATCCTGTTAGTCTTGTCCATGGATTTTTATGTAGTATTATAAAGCAGAAAAGTATAATATTAACAGTATATTTTGGCATGGAAAATAATTTTTTTAAAAAATAGAAAAACAAGGGTCTCTCAGAATGATTGTTACTAAGTCTTCCAATCAGGAATGCACCGTGAACAATGAGAAGGAAAATAACTAGTAGAATTTTTCTAAAAACACATGTAGGAAAAAATACTACAAAGACTTCCAGACCACTGAAATCTTTCAGGCTACTGAAATCTTTGAGCTCTAATGGGGGCCGGTGAGTCAGGGAACACAAGAAAGAATTGAGTCATTAGGAAACAAAGTTTCCCAGCCCATGACCATGTCCTATTTACTCAGGGTCCCAGAGCCTAAGGGAAGTGAGCGCATTAGAAACCAAGGGGCAGCCTTCGGGCTTCAGGACGGCCATAGCTTCTGTTTCTCCCAGTACCTGGAACTTCATCCCATCCCTTCCCTCCCCAGACCCACAGCCGTCAGGGAGTCGTACATCATGCTGCTCTCAGGCTGCCCTCATGTCTCCAAAGCTGATCCACATCAGGGGCCTCTAGGCAAGAATAAATATAAAGGGTGGGTGAGGCTCAGAAGAGAAAGCCCAAGAAAGGAAATCATCTGTCCTCTTCCCATGTGTACCCCTTGAATAAAGAACTTCTTCACAGCCTGTTCCATTGTTCCTCTCTTTTCTAATTCCTGTCCTGCTTCTGACAGTCAGATCCTCTGCCCCTCTAGTATGCATTCGTGTCTTGTTCATTCACTGAAAATACCTACTTTGTAGCAGTGTAGCAGGCCACGTGGAGACCAGCCAGCGTGGAATAGACACAATCCCTGGCCGGTCCTTGAGAAACTCCTGGAATTAAAACAGTGCGCCAGTGCCAGGAGGATAAGCCAACGGTCCTGAAAAGTCTAAGGGGAAGATTTGCCTTAGTTGGTGAGGGTGGCAGGCTAACCTTGAGAAGGGATAGGCAAAGTGAAATCTTAGAGAAGATTTACAGGCCAGGAAAGGACTCCCTGAGGCGTGCATTTCAAACAGGGGAGTGACTCAGAGTGAAGACAGAACCCAGTCCAAAGAGAAGCTGTGACAGTCGTCCGTGGCTATAGTAGAGCTTTGTTTATTCAGAGAGCACCAGGAGCCGTTGAAGATGTGAAGTAATTAGATGTTAGCATTCTGAAAGATTCTGCTTAAGTAGGATGTGAAGAACAAATCAGAAGCGTTCAGGACAACTAAGAAATGAGAAAAGTAAAGACGTTAACAGTGAGGCTGGAGAGATGGCTCAGGGGTTAGGAGCACTGGCTGTTCTCCCAGAGGACCGGGGTTCGATTCCCAGCACCCACATGGCAGCTCGCAGCTGTCTGTAAACAGTGAGGGTAGAGATGGAAACCACAGAACTGTTGGGAAAATAAAGTGGGCAAGACCTGATTCTGAGTTGGTTATAGGAGTTGGACATAGGGACTGTTGAGCAGAGAAAGTGAGATATGGAAAACTCTAGAGTCAGGTTTGGGGGAACAAAGAGATCATAAGTTTTGGTAATGCAGAGTTGGAATGTCTTTGAAACAAAACCCCACCAAATAAACAGTTATGTGTGAGACTATATACAGTACAGAGGTCAGATGAATGTAGGACTCTTCCACATATTGGTTGTCAATGAAAATACCATCATAGATGCGAACATGGCAGGAAGAATTATTTCTGTGAAAGGTTTAAGTACAGTGGACATGGTGGTGGACCACAGGAGGAAAACTGAGTGTATCCTCTTTTGTGAGCCAAGGAATGAAAACAAACATTGTTTTTGAAGGAGTAGATGTCGAGTATAAACAAGGGAGTTCTTAATGGTCCCGGATGGCCCTACATCATCTCCTGCTCTCAGTGGGAACTGTCAGGCTCTGGGAATACTCGTGCATTGTGAAGAGGTTTTATAGCATTGCCAGCACACACATTTTCTTTGGGCTCTTACTCAATTCGGTGAGTTCTTTTCCTTGATGGACCCAGGTAGTAGTTCACTATGTATACCGTTGGTGTGGTTTGGTTTTGTTTTTTTATCAGTTGTGCTCTCATTTCTCAGAAACAACTGTTACAAAATAGTCCATTCTTACATTTGAGATGTCCGTAGCCAAAGGCTGGTTCCTGATGGAGCCACAGATAGTTCTTGATGGAGTCACAGATTCCTGGAGGCTCTGCGTAGCCTTCTGGAATGCAGAATCTCATGGGCTAAGTGAATGGTCCACAGATCATGATGCCTCAAAGAATTGAAACTTACAAATTCCAGGACTGGAATTTCTGCCTGTGGGAGTGCCCAATGGTTGAGAACACAAAGGAATTGGTCTAAACCCTTACAGCTTCACATGGAGCAGAGTCAGGACTTCTTCACCAAACACGATGTGCCCTGCATTTTAACAAGGTCCCTTGTGATTCTCTTTTAAAATGTAAAGAATTACATTTTATTCTTTAGTGTGTGTGCGCGTGAGCGTGTGCAACATGTGTGTTGTACAGAGGACTTTTGAGAGCTTTTGCCTTCAACCCTAAGTCTGAATTTAGGACTTAGCTGCTGAGCCATCCCACAGGCTCCTCTTGGTGATTTATATGCACAGAATACTTTGAGAAGCAAGTAGTCAATGGGTCTGGTGATGGTAGATTAAGGAAAGGATAGCAGCCAGAGAAGGCAGGCTAAAATGAAGATGTAAGAGAGAAGCGTCCAGAGAAGACAGCCAGGACCAAAGAGCTGATTAGTGAGGAAAGGAGTAGTACTCTTCCTTTGCTGAGGAAAATGAAAAAGGAAAAGGAGGGGCTGGAGAGATGGCTCAGCGGTTAAGAGCACCGTCTGCTCTTCCAGAGGACCCGGGTTCGATTCCCAGCACCCACATGGCAGCTAACAACTGTCTGTAGTTCCAGTTCTAGGCAAATAAATAAATAAATAAAGTTTTTTTAAAAAAAAAAAAAAGAAAGAAAGAAAAAGGAAAAGGAGCTATGAGGTCACAGGCAGATAACTGAGAAAAAGTTAGTGAAACATGACCTAATTCTCTCCCAATAAATTATGGACCAAGGTCAGCTACCAACAAGGAGAAGAAAGAAGTTTCAAGCATAATTTGAAATAAATTTCAAGATTTATTTATTTATTTATTTATTATGTATACAGTATACAAAAGAGGCTACCAGATGTCATCATAGATGGTTATGAGCCACCATGTGGTTGCTGGGAATTGAACTCAGGACCTCTGGAAGAACAGCCAGTGCTCTCAACCTCTGAATCATCTCTCCAGCCCCAGGCCTCTACTTTAAATGACATTTCATGACTTTCTGTTTTGCATTTTTTTTCTGTAACCTCTTTAAACAGGCATGTATCAATATATAAAAACACCAAATATTTTAAAGATTTACAGTTCAACCTACATTTATATAAGTTGCTTATGAGTACACGTTGAGTCATAAGCGTCACTGGACCAACATTATACAAGTTGCTAATATTATGCAAAGCCAATGTATGTCCAAAAATGCATGCGAACAACACAAAACTTAAAGAACAATAACAAAAAAATCCTTAATCTTTGCCACTGCAAAGTTTGCCAAATCAATAAAATGACCTGAGTTCATCTCACAGTCAGATTCATTAGCAATTGTCTTCATTGGTTTTCTGATGACCATTTATCATGAGGTATAGAATCTTCAGAATGAATGGGAAAAATAAAAAACTTGACAAGCTTGCCTCTTATATAAACTAAATGTTTGATTTATAATACACAAATGAACAGACCACGATAGCTTGTCATGTTTCTTTAGTTTCTAATTTATTCAACCCCTGCTCAATATTGATCCTGGCAAGCAGCATGACCCAAAGATAAATTTATTCATTCCACACTTTAGTCAGGAACAAGCCAAAAATTATAGATTTTCTCAGGCAGATGATGACAGGCAGTCAGAGGGATGACAAATGGCTGTCTTTCGATTTTGTAAGGACAGTCGGGCCAGACGTTTCCGATAAAGATTGGAGTGTGCTGGTCAAATACAGGTTCATCACAGTCATCATTAAAAGCAGAGAACACTGCCTGCTGCAGACACCCACACAGGAGCGGGTACCAGCCTGCGGGGCAAAGGGAATTGGCTCCTCACAATTTTGCAGCACTCCTCTAAGCGATAACATGACATGATCATTTATCAAACAGAGACTGTCCAGAAAAGTGTCTGGTTCCTTGAGTAATTTATTGAAGGGCAGGAGAGTGAAAGCATTTTATTAAGGACAGGAAGGCAATGAACAACCCGAGCGTATCCAAAGGGTAATCGTATTTCAGAACAGGATTAGTTTAGCCTTAAGTAAACATACACTGGAGGGAGTATGTCCAGGGTCATTTATCAAGCAAGGAATAATTAACAAAACTGCAAGCATTGTTTTACCTGTATCAGTTTAAAGTTCTCTAGTTATGGGCATCATATTCAACAGTATGAAACATACGACACACAGTCCCTTCCTCATGGCTTTTAAAGTAAGAGACTTGCAAGGACTCGTGCATAAGATAATCATGGCTATGTCACACACAGAACAAATGTCTCGGAAAGAGCAAAGTCTAAGGTCCAAGAATGTGAGAGCTGAGGCTATGATTTTGAAGACAGCTCTTATGTGAAAAGAACTACTTGTTGGTCAATGGGTCAGAGGTTTCGTCTTTAAATTTTGCTATTGATCAAAATTCAAAGGACCTAACTAAAGAACAACAGGGCAGGCAGAGAGGCAGAAGGCCGTGTATTTAAGAACTTCTGTGCTTTGTTCTGGGCACTTTATGTGCCATGACAACAAATGCAGCCACCTTATAAAAACAGAAAGCCTGGTGTGGTGGTGCACAGGCAGGTGGATCTCTGTGAGTTTGAGGCCAGCCTGAGCAAATTCCAGAACAGCCAGGGCTACACAGAGAAACCAGTACCAAACAGCCAATGATGATGATAATGATACGAAAATTATGACAATTGCACAGGAAGCAGAAACCAGGGAGACGGGGCTGCTTCTGAAAAGACAGTTTCTGTTTTTACAAGTCAAGCACAGAAGGTAGAGGTAGAAATATACCTACAGAAACCCACTATTTTAAAAAGATATCTGTATTCTTATGTTTGTTGCCTCATTTTTTGAAAATAATAAAGATGTAGAGACAAAGTGCATTACTTTTTTGGAGTAATTAATGTCTTTCATCTCATTTTAAAGAAATGGGTCTTTCCATTAAATAGTAGTTAATATAACATTTATTTTTAAAGAGGAAGGGAAGGAAACCAGGAAAGGGATGGCAGGAAGATAAAGATGGTGCGGGGTTTGCCCTGAGCTCTGGAAAGATTTGCAGTAGAGAGACAGAGGAGCAAGAGAGAGGCACCAGGAAGCTGCTCCTGAGGTACCACTCATCTGTCCCCGTCATGGTCATGAGATGTGTACACATGGGTTAACTTAGTTTTGCATGAAGTATCAACTAGTCACTTTCTGGTAAGCTATGTGTGCAAATGCTTATCATAAAAGGTAGAACAAACTGGATGTGGTGATGCACTTTTTACCCCGAATTCTTCATTAAAAAGTAGGCAACAATGTATATTACCTACAATGCTGACAAACTACTGTGGTCTAATATGATGGACCAATGAGGGTTTGGGGTTTTTGTTTTTCTTTTAAGATTTATTTATTTATTTGTGTGTATCCAAGTATGTGCATGTATGCCTGTACACCAGAAGAGGGCATTATATCTCACTACCGATGGTTGTGAGAAACCTTGTAGTTGCTGGAATTTAGTGAGTGCTTTTAACCTCTGAGCCATCTCTCCAGCCTAGGACCAGTGAGTTTTATTGGGTGATTTACAGAAAAATAGGTAAGAAACTATTTACAGGACCAAAAATGGCTCAGAGAAAGCTGCATCATTAAAAATCCTCTCTGGCATGTGTGACTGTGGTGATATATTGTTTATAATCTACGAAATAAAGCTTGCCTGAAGATCAGAGGACAGAGCCAGCCACGGAGTTAGCCATAGAGGTCAGGCAGTGGTGGCACACATCTTTAATCCCAGCACTAGGAAGGTTGAGACAGGAAGTGAGAGGCTGGGCAGAGAGAGGAATGTAAGGCAGGAGGAGACAGGATTTTGCCGCTGGTGCTTCCCTTCCCTCCTAAAGAACGAAGAGGCATTTAGTCTGAGGCTTTGAGGAGACAAGATCTTCCCCGTTCAGCCTGAGGATTCAGGAGTGGTGAGGAGTTTCTCCAGTGGCTTGTCCCTCTGCTTCTCTGCTCTTTAAGCGTTTACCCCATTATCAGGCTCTGGGTTTTTATTATAAGCTGAATTAGGATTCATGCAACATGTGACCCTGGAAGCTGGAAGCCTGGAGTACAGTGCACAGCCTTCAGGCAGATCGACGTGCTGGAGAGTGTTTTGAGGGTGACTCAGTCTGTCTGAGTCTCTTCTAGGCAGCTCAGCTGCTCCCTGCTGATTCCAGACTGGTTTACCTTTCTGAGCGTCTCTCAGCAGCAGCTAATGGAGTGTTTGCTCACTATTCTTCCACTGCCTTGATGTGTAAACTCTTATGAATTCCACTGAGAAGGGAGTATTCTGGAGGAAAAGGCTGTTTTCTTATCTATAGACTGGGTGGATTTAAGGGCAACATGATGAAGAGCAGTGATGATGAAGAGCAGTGCTGTGATCCCCAAGTTAGTACCTCACATTCTGCCTCCTCTTCAGCTCCCCGCTACTGTGTAGACAAAGCTGGTGGCTGTACATTTTCTCCGTGAGGAGCTTGGACTCCATGAAAAGCAGTTCCTACCTTCAAGAGGCAGTTGGCACTATGATAATTATCTATACCTTCCTTTTTCTTCCCTGATAATAGGATTTGGAGGTTTTACTGAAGAAACTAATGAAATTGTGGAAAATGGATCTAAATGGAAATCCTGTTTGTCTTAAACCAAAATACAGGGATAAACTGATACTGATGTCCAAGTCACTAGGTGAGTAGTGTTTTACATTAATCCAATTTTCTTAGAAAAAGCAGTTGTTTAACTTTTAAGTTAATTTATCATTGAGCTGTCAGAATTATAAATATAACATCTGGCTCTAGAAATTGGTCAACTTAAATTTATATGTTTAATAATTGCAAAGGTAAAAATATGAAGTAATACTTAAAACATATCTTTGTTCATAAATAAACACAAGACACACTTCTAGGAGAAAATGTGGCCACTACCTACAAAACTGGTTAGCCACAAATGGGCTAAACCTGCCTCGGAACAAATCCTTGGCAGGCTCGTAGACTTCATAGTTCTTGCTTCAGCAGGTCAGAGTTTGCTCAGTTGTTGTTGGTCAGAGAGTATCCTAAGAACACATGGGTGACCCGTTTTTTGGAAAGGGCGCTAGTTTTATAAAAAAAACTTTTTACAAATAATAACATTCCTAAGTCTACTCTATATTGGGGGAAATGGGCCAAAACACTTGGTTAGTGATACCA
Organism: Sigmodon hispidus; assembly: GCA_004025045.1. NCBI lineage: Eukaryota > Metazoa > Chordata > Mammalia > Rodentia > Cricetidae > Sigmodon > Sigmodon hispidus. The sequence continues at coordinate 70,787 of PVIH01003980.1, read as the reverse complement.
AAGTTATATGGCATCAGAACAACAGACAGTGCCATGTCACAAGGGAGCCTTGAGAGAGGGTTCCCTGTAGCAGAACTTTGGAGTATGTTATACTTGGGTATAAGAATTAGCTGGAGAGATGGCTCAGTGGTTAAGAGCATCGTCTGCTCTTCCAGAGGACCTGGGTTCGATTCCCAGCACCCACATGACAGCTAACAACTGTCTGTAGTTCCAGTTCCAGGCAAACACCAAGGCAAATAAATAAATAAATAAATAAAGTTTTAAAAAAAAGAATTAATAAAAACTAAAATATGACAATATGACTTCAAAGCTCATAACTAATTAATCATGATGCTAGTGCAGTGATTCTCTGGTATGGGAAAAAACATGAAATAATGCAAAACATTACTTAAAAAGTATATATATATATATATATATATATACATATATATGTATATATATATGCAATACATGCAAGAGCTATACCCAGCTCACAAAGGTAGGGAATGAACACTACACAGAGATGAATGGTGTTGTGTTTTAAAAGTTCTGCGATGACTCTGCTGTGCAGTCCCCTCCTCCCACTTCTCTGATACCACACACAACTGCATTGGTCTGCTTTACTCAGCCAGAGGAGAAAGTAAATGCAATTCATGTTTAGTGAGTAAGAACATTCCAATGTGAAGTCAGTGTGGTGGTGCATGCTTTAATCCTCACACTCAGGAGGCAAGAGAACTGTGAGTTCAAGAACAGCTTAATCTAAATATCAAGTTTCAGGACAGCCTGAGCTATACTGGGAGACCCCGACTCAAAAAAAAAAATTGCAATATGAGCCACAGTGTGATTCAGTGATGCCTGGTACTCACTAGGCCCTGGGTTTAATCTTCAGCTCTGTAAGACAGAAAGGAAGAGAGGGAGGGAGGGAGGGCAGAGAAGAAAAGATTAAAAAAACAAAATCCCACCATTTTAAAATCATTTCTTGCCAGGTGATGGTGGTCCATGCCTTTAATCCCAGCACTGTGGAGGCAGAGGCAGGTAGATCTGAGTTCAAGGCCAGCCTGATCTACACAGAGCCAGTTACAGGACAGCTACGGATACACAGAGAAACTGGGTCTTGAAAAAACAAAAAGAAAACAAAACAAAAATCATTTCTCCACATGCAAGATTATAAAAGGCATAGAGATACATCTATTGATTTCTGAAAGCAAAAATTATTCAAAGTTACATAACCTTTCTTATAACACACTTTGCGACTACAAAATTAGTACTTAAGAACACAGGGCTAGGGCTGGAGAGATGGTTCAGCGGTTAAGAGCACTGACGGTTCTTCCGGAGGACCTGAGTTCGATTCCCAGCATCCACATGGCAGCTAACAACTGTCTGTAATTCCAAGATCTGACACCCTTATACATGCAGGCAAAACACCAATTCACATAAAATAAAAATAAATATTAAAAAAGAAAGGAACACAGGGCTGAGAGAGTTCAGTGGTAGAGGGCTTGCCCAGTATGCACAAGCCCTGAGTTCTATCCTAGTACTACAGGGAAAAAATAGTGAAGAAAAATATTATTCCTAATCTCAGCATAGCTCTACTGTTAGAACGTTAGTGTATGTCTTCCAGGTCTATGCACATAGACACATGTAACAACTGATTTTTGTTTTTCTTATTATTTATCTTCTTTTTACCAAATGTAAAACAAAATAATAATAATAATAATAAACGCCAGAAGACTATGAGGGACCATTTTATGTTTTGTAATTTAACCAGAGCTCAACAAATACAACAAACCTACATATTTGGTTTACTTAACATGGGCTGAAGCAAATTTCATGTCTTGAGAGCAAATCATTAAAATGAAATAAACCTCACTATCTATGTAAATTGCTTCCCTTTCCCTCCAAAATCACTTCTATGCATAAGAGCCTTATCCAAGATTATGGGCTAAAAGTGACATGGAATCAGATTACTCAAGATTGTGTACAAGTGTGTGTGTGTGTGTGTGTGTGTGTGTGTGTGTATTCACCTAAAATATACCAGTAAGTTACATAACTATCACCAACAACAAATATGTAAAGGCATCAATAAAGACAAGCAAAACAGTGTAAAAGAATGATCCTGAATATAGTTATGAGTCCAAAAATGCCTGGTGGCAAAATGTCTTGCCAAGTTCTTAAACTGCATTTGGAAAGTGCTGTCATTCAGTTAGGGCGGGTGCAGAAATCAGAGCGATTATACCCCCAGGGAAGACTGCTGTAGTTTTTTTCACGCAGTTAGAAAATACACTACACTCCAGTAAGGTATTTGTAGAAAGAGCATGCTTCCATCCCTTCCATGACATCTCAGTGTTAGAGCTGTCCTGTTCATCTGTGCCTAAGTTAAACACCATCATAGGTGTGCCTGTACATGGTACCTCTGCGGCCAGTACTGCGGCCTCCCAGTCCTCCTGAGGTGCTGGACTCCATCACCTATGGGTGAGGCACAGACTGCCATATTCTCAGCTTTATCAATGTATTGTATACTTTAAATACAACCCAGTATTACAGGTATTTGAGTAGCAGCAATAATGCTTTCAGCAATAGAATTAACATTTTATTAGAGTATCTCAGGTTCCCTGAAAGAACATGACTGAAAAAATTTTACTGTTACTTTATGACTGTTACTGTTACTTTCTGAGCTCAGTGGAAGACATTATATAGATGATGAAAGACATTTTAAAATTATACAGGTACATGTTTAGAAAAGGTAGTCTCTTTATTAAATAAAGACCATGTATACCATTTTATCTATGTGGTACAAAATGATATAGGTCAAATAATGTAAGGGACTTGTTTGGTATTCTATAGAATATTCAAGTATTTTATAGAAATTGTATTTAAAGAAAGATATATTAAATATAATATTATTATATGATATTAAACATTTTATATATGTTTGAAATAGATTCTCTCTCTATAGCCCTGGCTGGCTGTCCTGGAACTCACTAGGTAAACCAGGCTGGCTTTGAATTTACAGAGATCCACCAGCTTCTGCCTCTACCTCCTGAGTGCTGGAATTAAAGGTCTGCATCCCCACTCCTGACTACAATAAAATATTTTTAAAGTAGTATGTGAAGCTTTACCCATAGAGACCTCCATTTTGTATAATGTACCCATCTATACACATAGATACAAATAGAAATAAATACATAAATACACATAGAAACAAAATATTGATAAGAAATATTCTAAAGTAGTTTCTATCAAAGTATACAAATGATTATTTCTCATTACAGAACACATTTTATTTTTTGATATTTTTATATTCTTCCAAATATCTTACAATATACAAAAATTTCTTGTGTAATTAAAGAACCTGAATTTTAAAACCACTTTTAAAGGAGCAAAATGTAAAGACAGCTGAAGTTCCACCTCCTAGAATGAACAGGCCAGCCCTGGGGGTTGCTCCTATTAAAGCCTACAGCTTAGCTATAATACACATTATTAAGATTGTCCATACTTTACCATGTTATAAAAATAAGATGTGCTTACATTTTTATAGACTCTCTTTCTCTTTTTCTTTTTTTTGAGACATACCTTCTGTCCTAGAAAACTCTATGTAGACCAGGCTGGCCTTGAACTCAGAGATCTTCCTGCCTGTACCTCCTGAGTGCTACTATCAAAGGCATGTGCTACTACACTAGACCAATGATTGAGTTTATAAATCATGATTTTATTTGTATTATAACAAAATTTCTACTTTGAAAAACAACAACATAGCTTTCATATGATCTTAGATGGGATCAAATCCAAACTGTCTGCTGTGAGCATCTTTGGCAGTGATGGGAAAGCAGGATATCGATGAAAAAAGATCCTTTCCTGGTTCTTTCACCATGTTTCCGTTGTTGTTAAAAGTGTATATTCTTTTAAATCAGAAAATTAAAAATAAATAAAGACTCAACTTACATTTAAAGGCCAGGGAGATACTGCAGTCAGTAGCATGCTTGTCGAAAATGAGGATCTAAGTTTGGATTCCCAGAATCCATGTGAAAACTTAGGCGTGGCGGCACATGCCTGTGATTTTAGCACTGCGGAGGAAGTCCACAGTGTCTCTGGAACTCACTAAGTAGATAGTCCTTCTAAACTGCTGAGCTCCAGTGTACATGCACATGCCACACCACAAAAATAAAATAAAAAGCAATATCAATAAAAACAAACAAGTGTATGACTAAGGATTTTTTTCTGCTCAACTCCTTGGTGTTTTCACTCACAGGTTTTTTCATATTGTATATCCTGATCAGGTTCCCTCCATCTCTCAGAGTCTCCTCCACTCCCCACACATCCGATGCCATGTCTTCTCTCTTAAGGAAACAAACCACAGCAACAACAGAACCCCACAAAAGCACATAAAATGGAATCTAAGTAAGCAAAAGACCAATGGGACAAAAAGCAATGTCCAAACAAAGCAAAATGAGACAAAAATACACTGAGTTTGTGTTGGCTAGCCTTGGGCATGGGGCCTATTCTTAAGTATATGCCCAGAGAGATTCTTGGAGAGAAAAGTGATTTTTCATCTCCACATCTTTGATGAGACCCTGTTTGCCTTGCATCTGCGCAGGCCTGTGCATGTTACCACAGGCTCTGTGAGTTCATGTGTGCATCACTCCTGTTGTGTCTGAATCACTATCTTTGGAGCCATCTATCACCTCTGGTTCTCAGAGTCCTTCTGCCTCCTCTTCAGCATAGATCTCTGCGCCCTAATGGAGAGACTGTAGCTCTTTTTGTACATTGTCCAGCTGTGGGTCTTTGTGTTAGTTCCCATCTACTGCTGGAAGCTTTTCTGATGCAAGTCACCAACACATGAGTGTAACAAAATGCCATTAGGAGTCATTTTATCCCTATGGTCTTTTATCAGAGCAGCAGGATGTAGTTTTCCTCTGGGCTCCTTGCCTATCTATTTTCAGGATCTTGGCCACCCGGTCAGTGTCTGTCACTGTCAGTGTCAGTCCCATCAGAGAGTGGTTAGTTAGTTCCACCATGTTTGAGCCACTACTGCACCAGTGTATCTTGAAGGCGGGTCATCATTGTAGGTCACAGGATTTGTAGCCGGGATGATGATTGTGTTTCTCCTTGTAGCACACAGAGTACCTTTCGGTACCATGAATGGTGGTCAGTAGAGGTGAGGCCTCTAGGTAGGGACCAGCTCAACTGCTCCATGTTTGATGACATATGTAAGCGTTGTCCTCAGCAATTGGGCCTTACGGTCAGTTTGTGGAGAGCACCCAATAGCCTGTGCTATTTGGGAGTTTCCATGGAGCCTCTTTGGCAACAAATCAAGAAGATGTAACCCATTCCTGGCACTGCTATTGTTGTTTGGGACAAGATCTCATTCTGTAGCCCAGGTTGACCTAGGGTTCATTACAGCAGCCAGGCTACTCCCAAACTCATGGTATTCTTTCAGCCTCAACTTCCTGAATGATCAGATTAGTTAGCATGTCTAAGGTATTTTTTTAACTTTTTGTCTAAGGTATTTTAAAGGAGGACTTTATTTTAGATTATAATGTAACGTCTTATAAGTCAGAAGTATGTCTTTTTATTTTCATATATATACATACATATTGTATTTTGTTGATTTTTTTTTAAATCAAGACAAAGTTTCTCTGTGGAGTCCTGGATATCCTGGTAGTAGCTCTGTAGACCAGGCTAGCCTTGAACTCACAGAGATTCACCTGCCTGTGCCTCTTAAATGCTGAGATTAAAGGCGTGTGCCACCACTGCCTGGCTGTACTGTATTTTTAACATACATATCTTCTCCAGAATTTCTTGATGGAAAAGAAATAAAAAATATGGAAAGACAATTCCTAATGAATTGGAAAGCATCCAAAGATGCCAAGAAAATCAAGAAAAGGAGCAATAAAATTGAGGATCCCAGCAGCTCCTACATAAGTAAGTACCCATCACCAGCAGGGGGACCAGTCTAAAATCTAGGAGAAACAAGAGCAAAGTGTGCTCAGGGTTTGGTGGTGGTGCTTTTAGACTTTAGAAGTGTATTTAGCTACCTAGTTGTCAGTGACATACAGGTAGTAGGAACTTTTTCTGGCAATGAAAATGGTGACCAGTATGAACCAACTCTGCACTAGGTTCACATTGGCTGTGCCTGTGTCAGCCACATAAACAGTCATGTCTCATGGGTGTAGGGAAACTGTGATGTTTTATTCCAGCAAAGGTGTATAATATCAGTTTCATAAGTGATAAAACAGTTGAGTTACAAGTTGTGAAACCTAAGACACTATATAGTTAACATTAGTCAAAATGATCATTTTTTTGTCACTAGGATAAAAAAATAAAATGTGTCACACATGGTTGATCACACCCATAATCCCAGCACTCAGGAAGCTGAGATAAGAAGATCACAATAAATTTAAGGCTAACATGAGTTACATGGTGAAATACAAGACAGTCTAGGCAACAGATTGAGACCTTGTCAAAAAAGTATCAAAATAATAAACAAACATTAAAATTAAATATGAATTAACCATATCTGTCATACACTCTGTGGCAAGTTCACTTATTATGCACACACACTAAAGCCTAAATGCTTGGATTATAATATTCTGTGGCTGTGTTATAAGGGACACACTAACCTTTATCTAATTAATGCAACTGGATATATACAAGAGTAATGTAACAGCTATGGTGCTAGATTAGGGAGCCCACTGGGATTGAGCCCACAGAGTCTGTAGTGGAGTGAGCCTCTTCCACTGACAATAGTCTGAATCTCAGCATTTGCTACACCACTCACTCTTCTTGACACCTCTGGATGCAAGGGACTGAAGCATTCCAGAGGGGATGGACACTGCAGCTGGACAGTTACATGGGGGTCCATCATTCTAGGACAAGGTTGAGGCAAGGAGGGTGAGATAGAAAGGCATGGAGGTCTGGTGATCTTGCTCTATCATGTAATTGAATACAGGCTATTGAAAATCATTTAGGAGAACTGGGACATTGTTAGCTGACAGCATGTCAATGATTGATACTGTGCTGGCACTATGCACTTTTCATGGTCTGAAACTTGTACAACACAAGAGGCATTTCTTCTGTTTATCCTCCGGATGTATTGTAGCTGTGTAGCCCTGCATAGTAGCAGTGCACGCTTGTACTCCTAGATATTTAGAAGGCTAGAGCAGGAAGATTTCAAGTTTGAGGCTAGCCTGGGAAATTTATCCTATCTCAAAATAAGGAAGGGCTGGGCATGCTTGTTTAGTGGTAGAACACTGTGTGTGGAACTCTAGCTTTAGACACAGGCACACACATACATAGAGACCACACATACACACATGCACACACATACTCTTAAACATCAGCCTTCACCCCAAAACTAAGCCTATGCTAAAAAATTCATTATATCTTTATAGATTTCAATTTTTTAATAATCCACAGACAATTAGGTGAATTTTAACTTCTTCAATGAAATTTGGAGAAATAAATATTATAATGTGCCTTAAAGACTACAATTTTTTAAATTAATCATTTAATTTTCTCACAGGAGAAATTAATCTCTTTATAATTTGTGTGTCCAAAACTAATTAACCAATACAATCTTTAAAGTTATATGAAAACACAATAAAGTATCTAGAAGGAGGTTAGAAAACCATTCACCTAGTACCCAAAGAGTCAGGGGCTCATAGATAAACCACCTGGGAAGATGAAATACCTGTATTCTGAATATTGCAAAGCAATGATAAAAGAAATGAAACAGGACACAAATGAAAAACCATTCCATGTTTGTGAAGCGAAAGATTTAAAAGTTTAAATATCTTCCCAACCATTGTGATCTTTAGATTCAGTGCAGTCCCCGCCAAGATCACAATGTAGCTTTTACAAAAACAGGAAAAATATTATGCATTCATATGGAACCACAAAGACCACAAATAGCCAAATCAATCTTGATGAAGAAAAAAAACTAGAGGTATATAACTTCTTATTTCAAATATATTACAAATTTCTATAATCAAAACAATATGAAGCCAATAGAAGACAAACCTAATAATAATAATAATAATAAAAAGAAGACAAACCTAGAGCATTGGCCATACAAATCCCTAAAGGAAGCCACAAATAGACATAAACTGATTTTGACAAATGTGGCAAAAATATACACTGAAAAAGGACAGTAGCTTCAACAGGTCTGGGAACACTACTTGGCCACATTCAAAAGAAAGGAAACTGTACCCTCATACTCAAGATCAACTTAAGGTGAACTAAAAATGTAAAGACAAGAAATCATCAAAACACCTAGAAGAAAACATAGTGGGTAAGCTCCGTGGAATTCATCTTACATGAATCATGTTACATGGCTGTAACACTGAAGAGACAGAAAGAAAAACAGAAATAATTAGTCAGAACATATCAAACAGGGTAGTGTCTATACAAGAAAGAAAATAACAAAGATGGGTGGAAATGCTTCCAAACCATGTATCAGACAGTCTCCCAAATAGTAAGAAACTCCTACGACTCAATAGCAAAAATATTAGTAACCTAATTTCAAAATTGCTTAAGGGCTTGAGTGGACATTTCTGAAAAGACAGTAAAAATGGCCAGCATTATGACATAGGCAGTCATGAAGAGTCATGACAGTGAGTCTTTTTTTTAAAATTAATTAATTAATTAATTTATTTGTCTTGGTGTTTGCCTGGAACTGGAACTACAGACAGTTGTTAGCTGCCATGTGGGTGCTGGGAATCGAACTCAGGTCCTCTGGAAGAGCAGACGGTGCCCTTAACCGCTGAGCCATCTCTCCAGCCCCCGACAGTGAGTCTTCACATCAGGCAGAATGGCTATTATTTCAAAATATGTGTGTATGAGTATGTGGCTGGAGAGGTGGATTGCCAGTTAAGAGTATGTTTCTTTTCCAGACATGCATATGGTACACATATACACATACAGGAAACACACACATAAAATAAAAATAAATCTTTAAAAAAAAAAAAAAGCCAGGCCTGGCAGTACATGCTGGTAGTTTCAGCACTAAAGAGGGAAGATAAAAATATCAGAGGTTTAGGGCCAGCCTTGGCCACATGAAGCCTTATCTCAAAAAAATGAGAAGCAGCAAGTGTTAGCCTTGATGAAGACTATGTGAGTTACTTCCTTATTTCTGTAATTAGAAAGAACCAAGAAGAATTTATTTTAGCTCATAATGTCAGGGGGTTGATTGAGCCCATGGTTGTTCCACCCATGTACTTAGGGAAAGCATTGTGGCAGTGTGGCAGCTGATGGTTCTTTGCTTCTTGGTAGACAGGAAGCACAGAAAAGGAAAAAAGGAAGAAACCAGAGGAAGTTAGAGCCATAAGGGCATGTCCCCAGTAACCTATTCCTACAGTCAAGCCTTGTTTCTTACTTTTTAACCCATCTCCCTAAATGCTCACCCCTTACCATTCGGCCAGAGACCTCAGCATCTAACTGTCCTCATGAGCACCCTCACAGATGTAGCTTCTCTAGTACCTCTAGCCATTTCCTTTAACATGTGTGTGTGTTGCACATATACGTGTGCAGGTGCACACGGAGGCCAGAAGAGTGTAGATCCCTGGGAGCTGGTGTTATTGGCATTTGTGAGCTTCCCAGTGTAGATCCTGGGGTTCAAACTCTAGTCTTCACGATCAAGGAGCAAGTCAGTGTTCTTCCACACTGAGACACCCCCCTATCACCCTTGCCTGACAAACCATTTCTTAATCTGCTTAAGTCGACAATCAAAGTCAGCTATCACAAAGAGAAACAATCTTCATGCATTCTATATTTTTACATGTTTTAATATATTTTATATATTTGGAAGCCTTCTAAATTTGTAGCTCTATACTTGGAATTAAAGGAAAATCACATAATTATAGTCCCTGACTTCAAGAATTACAATAAAGATTAATCCTAAACACAGCCATGTAAATCAAAGCTGAAAATATAATCAAGTACTCGAATAAGATCTAAAATGATTGAACTTTTAAAAACTATTTGCTTTCATAGCACATGGAAGATTAATATATTGATTTAATAAATATTTTTTAAGGTAGATCAGGATGAGACCCTGAGCTTGCACTCAGGAAAGATGGTTAAGCAATGCTGGCTATTGGCCTATTAAAGCGGTTGGGATTAGAGGTAAACAAGGCAGTGGCAGTGCCCACTAGAAGGGACACCACGCTGGAAATTGTACATGATATGAAATGATAATTGCTTAAGTAAAGGTGTGAACAAATCCCATCAACACAACTGATCCAAGCCATAAAAGGTTAATTAAAAATAAATCTTCAGAAAAGCAAAATTTAAGTCAGTTGATGTTTATATTAAAGTTAGCATGTTCATTTTCTCTGTAAGAATTAACTATGAACTTTCTTGTGTGGTTTTTCTGTATAAAAGTCTGTGATGTTTTATTTCGAATAGTAATTTATTATTGATTTTTACTGTGGGTTTATTTGTCTTTGTTCAATTCCATTCCATAACATATAACTTAGGATACTAATACATGTAATTTGATAATTTAGTAATTAGTTTCAAAGCAAGATGCTTTTAATTCTTTGTATGCTACAGGTAACTTTGAAACAATACATCACATAGTTCCTGTTTGTTACCCACAGGTGGGTAAGCCAAAAGTAGTCTTTTTCTCTGATGTACAGAGATACTTTCCAAGTGGAAATCCATCTTCAGAATGTTTCCAAGAAGATAAAACTAAAGTTACTGAAGAAATGGGGTAGGTTCTTTCAAATGTTTGTATGGTTTTTGTTTTGTTTTGTTTTGTTTTAGGGAAACAAGGTACCCTTAGTGTTCACACAGAAGCAGACAGGCTAAAAAGCTGTCTGTTCTCAGTCACAACTTGAGTGTTGGTTATTACAAACAGTCCTCAAATTGCAAAGGTGGGGCATGGTTTGACTTGATGCACTCAGTGAGATAAAGGTAAGGGCAGGAGAGGCCCTGAAGATGTGGGTAAAGATCAAGGGGAATGGGTCATCTCAGAAGAAGGTAGTGATGGGCTCTAGTGGATGGGGCTGGAAGGAAAATAGTGTGACACGTGGCAGCAGAAAGGCAGAGCCCAGAGCTGTCCCCAGCTCAAAGCTCAGGACCTGCTCTCTCTGAAGACATCAGAAGTTTTATTCACTCCCAAAGGGGTTTATGACAAAAAAGTTTTCATCTCCATGCTAAGCTTTGATTCTATGCTCAGTTCTATATAAATCTGTTATGAGCCTCCTAATAAGAAACAATTGTTTTGATTTTTTTAAAAAAAAAATGACATTGTTTTTATACAAAATTGCACCGTTCTGGGAAATAACCTCATTTGCTCTAAAATATATACTTCTTATACATTAAAACCATAACATTAAAATTCAAACAAGAAGCAGGCTACTATAAGGCATGGCTACAATCCTAGAATTCTGGAGACTGAAGCAGGATAATAAGGTGTTCACCGTTGTCATCAGCTATACAAGTTCAAGGCCAGTCTGAGCTAAAAGACATCCTGTCTTAAAAAATAAAAAAGGCTTGAATTAGATAATCCAATCTCAAATATTGTGCAAGTCAGGCGGGGATCTACCACAGTTGTTGCGTAATGTTAGCGGTGCTATGGACATCGTTAGCCAGATAGATGTTAACACGTTCTGTCTATTGTATTTTAACTTTTCCCCATTTGCTTTCAGCTTCCCCTTTAGTTATTTAATCTCGCTCCCCTCCTGAGCAGGGCTGGGATCGAACCTAGGGCCTCAGTCATGCATTCTACCATTGAGCTACAGCCCAGCCCTTCCTTTGCGTTCACAATCAATCCAGTGATTACTCTATTGATCCCTCCTAATCAAACAGTAGTGTTCATTACACTATAAGAAAGGGCAATACTTATTTCATGAGAAAGTACTCAGAGCCAATACACTTACTCTGGAATTGCAGTCCTCTTCCCAGAACTGTCTGCTGAAGAGCAGGTGGGCCTGTCATGTGATGCTCCTTTCATGGTCCTGTCTGTCAGTGGTGACTTGACAATCCCTAGCAAGCCTAACCAGAAGAAGCCCTGTGAATAGTACTGGACCCCTCCCTGTCCTACAGCTGCCCCCACAGAGCAGCTCAGGATGGCTGCCTGCAGAATTAAGTGCAGGTCTGTAAGTTTGAAAATGCTTCGTGGGGAGAGAAGAGAAAGACAGCAGAGGAGTTCTTCATTTACAGTGACATGGGAGCTGCATGAGAAGATGTTTTGCTGTTCACACACATGACTTCGAGCTATGCCTACAGTCTCTTAAAGACAGACGGCACCCATGTAAACTCCACAGCTGTTAGGAAATTTTGTTTCTTTGCCACTGGATCCCCATAATACTGTTGGTTATAATCAGTCCTTTCCCCTCCCGCCAGCCAGCTCCCAAATAACGACATGGAGACTTATTTATTAATTATGAAATCCTGACCTTAGTTCAGATTTGTTCCTCGCCAGTTCTTAGAACTCAAATTAAACTATGTTTTAATATGGTTTAATTTGAGTCCTAAGTTTAGTTTAGTTTAAACCAGATTTAACTATGTTTAGTCTTTTAGGTTTATACCCCATCTCTCCACACTGTCCATCCTGATTTCTCCTTGGTGGCTGGCAACTCTTTTGTGCCTCAATTCATCTCTTATTTCCTCTTTGTGCCCAGAAGTCCCACATATATACATACATACATATATATGTATATATATATATATATATATATCCTGCCTAACTATTGGCAATTGAGCTCTTTATTAAACGAATTAGAGCAAAATATCCTCACACTGTATAAATATCCACAACAGCTAGTATGTCACAAGTGCATTAAACAACAAACAAGGATGGCTGGTGAATTTTAGACATAACACAGTAATTGGATCCGCAGTGAGCTGTGACACACAACACGCTCTGTATCCATGTACAAAGTCCAAATCAATAGGAGTACACTAAAGAAACAGGGTGACCGCTCTCCTATCCTAACCAGGACCTCAGAGCTAAAGACTGTTGAAAGTGAAAACTCCCAGGCTGGAGAGATGGCTCAGAGGTTAAGAGCACTTTCTGTTCTCCCAGGGACCCGTGTTCAATTCCCAGCAACCACATAGTGGCTCACAGCTATCTATAATGAGATCTGCTGCCCTTTCCTGACCTGCAGGCAGAACACTGTATACATAATAAATAAATATTTTAACAACAACCAAAAAAAGAAAGTGAAAACTCTCTCTTCCTGCAAACCTAAACTGCCCTAACCAGCAGTAGAGCGGGGCCTGTGGGAACCCTTGCCACTGGTGTGAGCTCGTTCAATTGTGTTCTCAGTCTTATCCCGGGGGGGGGGGGGGAAATGTTATGCAAATGTTCATGTTCATTATTTCCTCAGGTAACTTTTTCTCTGAAAGCATGCCAAATATTGTTTGGTGACCCAGAAGATTTAAGTCTAATTAAATGGTAATATTAGTTATGTCTCTCTTTCATAAAAGGTGGCCAAATATAATGAAACTTTAAGGGCTTCACAAGTTTTCTTTTTTTTTTTTCCCCAGGTGTGACTGTTGCTAGCATTTTAGTAATTTGAGGAGAAAACTTTTTTATTTGCTCATATGAACTAACTTCCATTTTTATTTCTATATCATGATTCATGTATGTAATTCCTACTTTTAATTGAAATATACCACACTTACAAGGCAGAAGGCGAAGGTGTGGCTCGGCACTTTATCTGTGAATGCAGTTATTCATCCTTAGTAAGTTAATGTCCAAAAAAAAAACAAAAAAAAAAAACCCAAAACCTAAAGGACAGTGAGATTAAAGTTGGAAGATGGCAAAGTACTAAAAACGAAGTGTTAATAATTTGGCCTGAAAGGGCTGGAGAGATGGCTCAGTGGTTAAGAGCATTGTTTCCTTCCAAAGGACCCAGGTTCAATTGCCAGCACTCAGATGGCATCTTACAACTGTCTGTGACTCCAGTTCCAGGGGATCTGACACTCTTTCACAGACATACAAGTAGGCAAAATGCCAATGCACATAAAATAAAAATAAACAGATCATTAAAAAGAAAGCAAGCCAAAATTTTTTTTCCAAAAATATCTTCCCTGCCCGCCACGCAAAAAATAAGCCTAGAGTGTTGGCTCAATGATAGAGCATATTTGTCTAGCATGATGTGTTTACCTAGTGTGAGCATGCACACACACACACACACACACACACACACACACACACACACACCAAACAAGCCCATCTGGACACAAACACAAAGATTAGATTTTCAGTTTCTAAGAAAATCTATTAAAGCAACCCTTTCCCTTAATTATTTTTAAAGTGAGAATGATCTGGCATCCATAATATATTTTTACAAGCTATATTTAACATTCAAGGTGAGGAGCCTGCAGAAAGGTAGAAAATGGTTCGTGTTCCAAAAGCAACAATCTGTCGCACACTCCTTGAGGGCTCTACTCTCTGGCAGTTGCGCTTATATGCAAAGTGGAGCCCTGCAAAGCAACATCTGTCCAGAGACAGGGGAATGTTTTCCCTGACTCTTATAAATGCGTGCAGTCTACACATGTATATTTACACAAGCCTGCTTCCCCTGCAGGGAGAAAAAAGTCAGCCTTATTGACGGTGTTTGTGACCCTCAAACTGAACTTGATACTATCACAGTACACGTTAATTAAAGATTAGGTCTAAACTATTTTTATTTAAAGGCTGATTCTGAACAAATGCTTCACTGTTCAATTAAAAATAATGTGTGGTATTAAATAAACAAGAGCGGTGCACATTATTGCTTTCCTCTGTGTTTGTCACAGTAAGTACTTTTGACAGATGTTTCCTCTCTTTTCAAATATGCTAGGGCGTGCTTGAGCCTTAGTGATTTTAAAATAGACATTAAATCTATGTATGTTGCTCCTAAGATCCACTGAGAACACTGGACAGCACTACACCGTGAAGAAGGCAGAGGGTTACTTAACTATCTCTCTAGTGCAAGCAATTCTGATAACCATAGACCCATGTATTTTGCTAATGTAAAAATACCTTTTCAGATGAGTTAGGCTATTCTGGGTTTCAGACATCTTTAAGGAACAGGAATCCCTGGGACTCATAATTCACAAGAATATTTCCCCCTCCATTTTGGTTAACTATTTGTGAAATACTAAGTTGAGGTATTTGCTAAGCTGTAGGAAGAAGTTTCTTTGAATTAAAAGTGGATCCTAATAGAATACCTGGCTTTCATAACTGGTAAGGGTATATTTAAATAGTTGTAATAATGGATCTGTGTGCTTCAAAAGGAATTTTAAAAACTTGAGTAATATGTTTAGACATAAAACTCTAGGATACTTTTACATAAATGCACTTGCAATGTCAAAATGGCTTTAGTTTTGCTTTGCTCTGCTCTTCTTCAGTGTATTTAATTCTATATGTCAAATAAACATTGGATATATCAGTAATGTACTTGTGATATTAACATTTTGATTTGCAGTTCTCAAAAAATTCTCTGAAGAGTAGGACACACCCCCAAGAGCATGATGGGAAGCAACATAAAGATTTTCCCTTGTAACAGACTAAGCTAGTGTTGGAAAATTCTGACTGCAGGGTTGTTGATAGCTCCTTCTATTGACACGTTATATAAGCTAACTTAACATACCCCTTACTTTCCATTTTAAAAGGCTTATATTTTGAAATTTAAATCTTTATTACTTGAACAGTTTTAAAATACCAGAATCCTTAACAAAACAATATTCTGGTTCAAATAGCCAAGCTCTCAACAACTCTGCTAAGATCTGTCCCAGGTCCAGGAAGGCACAGAAAGGCAAGCAGGTGAAGAAATACCTAAGATGACTGGACAGGAACATCTCTGTGCAGCTAATGGCACCTGCAGCCACTTAGGTCGAGAGCAATGTGCAGGAATTTGTGGACTTAGGAAACAAGAACACAAAAGCTCTCAGTTGTAAAATCATTTGATTTAAATAAATATTGGCTCAGCCTTTATCTTTAACAATACCACATTAGAGCAAGTGGAGAGATGGCTCAGTCAGTAAAGGGCATACTTCACAAACAACAGGAGCTGAGTTCAGATCTCCAGAAGCCACAGAAAGTCAAGCACAGCAGCACAGGCATGCAATCCCAGCACTGCAGTTCTCGTGGATGGATTCTAGAAGCTCACTGGTTAGCTGGCCCAGCCAAACTGAGGAGATCTAGGGTCAATGAAGAACCTTGTCTCAAAACAATAACAAGAACAATGGAAAAAAGTGGAGAGTGACTGGCAAAGACACCAACACTAAGCGTCAACATCTAGCCCCATATATACCTGCTCACTTGTGTACACACACACATCCTGCCTCACACAGTACTGATTAGATATGGAGCTGCTAGAACTCATACACTAAAACTAGAAACACCAAATCAGGAGGCCCTTAGCACAATAGCTTGATGCATTATAAAGTTAAATATACGGGGCTGGAGAGATGGTTCAGAGGTTAAGAGCACTGACTGTTCTTCCAGAGGTCCTGAGTTCAATTCCCAGCAACTGCATGGCTCACAACCATCTATGATGTCATCTGGTACCCTCTTCTGTATACTTTATACATAATTAATAAATAAAATTTTTTAAAAAGTTAAATATACAATCCAAGAAAGTTTCCTAAGTGAAATGAAAATCTGTACTCAAGAAACTCTATTGGGTATTCAGAATGGTCTATTTGTAATCATTAAATATTCAAAACAAATATATCAAGTGGGATATGGATAAACAATCTCTAATATATATGTACACACACACACACAAAGAATGCTACTCAGCAATGAAAGGAAATGAACCACTGATATACACATCGTGAGTGGGTCTCAAAAGCATTGTAAGTGAAAGTAGCTAGACTTTAAAAGAAACCTACTATGTATTGTCTGGCAAAAATGGAATCCATGATGATGAAAACAGATCAGAACGTGCCAGGAACTGGGGTTGGGAGAAAGGGTTGACCATGAACAGAGAAAATTGTTACAGATGATGGTGTTCTATGTTCTTATTCTGATGGTAGTTATAGTACTGTATACATTTCCCCAAACTTTCTCAGCTATACACTCAATAAATTCAACTGTAAAAGTTATTTATTTTCAGATAAGGTCATCTCTCTGTATAATTCTTGATGTCCTGGAACTTGAAATGTAAATTAGGCTGGTCTCAAGCTCACAGACCTGCCTGCCTGCCTGCCTCCTGGGTGCTAAGATTAAACTACCATATCACCCTAAAGTTACTATTTAAACAATGAGGGAAATAGTTAAAAACTAAGCTATTATTTAATAGATACAAAATATGTGTAGTATAAAACGTTTAAACATTTTATTCTCTGATATGTGATATTTGCTTTTTACGTTTATTATAAAGACAATCTTAACATTACAACTTGGCATATTTAAAAGAGTTAAAAATAATTCTAAAACCACACTCAATAAAATCTACAGCATTTTCAAGTCATACTTTTTGAAAAGTAG
Source organism: Sigmodon hispidus (assembly GCA_004025045.1). Taxonomy (NCBI): domain Eukaryota; kingdom Metazoa; phylum Chordata; class Mammalia; order Rodentia; family Cricetidae; genus Sigmodon; species Sigmodon hispidus. The sequence continues at coordinate 53,377 of PVIH01003980.1, read as the reverse complement.
ACAACTAAGATCTTCAAAGAAAGATACACCATCAACAAAAATTTGGACTGTTAGTAAGGTGTCAATCCATTTAAAGTATGCATCTTAGTAATAAACACAAAAGCTTTTGCTAAATGCAAACAGAAGTATGGCAAAGATTACAAATGTTAGGGACAATCTACTTGGTTTGACCCCTGCCTTAGCCATTTACTACGTTGCCACACTGGACAGGTTGCCCAATTCCTGAGAACCTATTCTCCCAACTGTAAAATGAGAAAATAAATAAATAAATAATAAAATAAATACCCATAAAGTACTCAGTACATGAAAAGTGCCATGTGGTGCCTGTTACTTACAGTTATGTGATAATGGAGTTTTAGGATTCTGTTTAAAGTGACTGAAAATTCAGGAATTTGGACTTGGAATCAGTCTGCCTACAGTAGCAAGGATGGAATAAATAAGGCTCGGCAGTCCGATCTGTGAACATCAGTTCCTTCTCCCACTGCTGTCCAGGGCAGTAGGAGAGTAAGGAACAAGCTAGGCTAGATTGAAGTTTTTGAGATGTGAGGCAAAACTTAAGGAGCTCCCAGAACCCCCCTAACACCCTTATTTCCCCCCAAATGCTTTGTTTCTGCTATTAAAGCCTAACTACAGTTAGTGTGGTTCTATGTCGTCTTTTTTTTTTTTTAATATCAAGTTAATTAAATGCTGGTGTGTTGTTTCTGTTTGTAAATACAGGAATCTGTCCTTGAAGGAATCTGAAAGCTCACTAACAAAAAATGATATCCATGAACCTCATCTTCTCCGAAACCCAAAAGTAAAGGAAAATTTGTATGAGGAAAAGGAGTAAATTCAGCCTCTCGTGATTTGATTTCTTCATAGAACTAGGCATTAGCCTGTTGTGAGGGTTTGTAGACTTCGGTTATCTCGGTGTATACGTTCTTGTTTAATTTGTTTCTTTATAGATTCTGAGACTTTACTTTCCGTGTGTAAATTCCGGGATCTATTTACTTTATTACTTGTTAAATTAAATTTACCAGGAAATAAAATGTGGTTTCCTATTCAAGGGATTGTGGGCGTGCTTTCTAAAGGTAAAGCCTGTACAACCTAGCGATCACCTCGGTTCACTAATAAATTCAACATGTCTGGATCATCGCCCTGCTGTGTTACTATCTATGGCCTGTAAACCCGACGTGGAAACTTAGAAATCTGCTAGGAAATGTTCAAGAATCTATAAACGAGCAGAGTCCTCTGTGACAGTTTATATCTAATACTCCGAGTCCCTGGTTTGGAGCGCGTGTTGCTGGGCTGCGGTGAGAACCGTGTCCCGGGCGACTTCCCCGCAAAGGCTGGTGCAGGCTTCAGAGCTGGGTCCCACCGATGCCGGGACCCGCAGGTTCTGAGCCTGGGCGCGCAGGTGCAAAGTCGGGAAGGGGGCAATGGCAGGGTCTTTAGGTCACGGTGAACTGAGGAAGGGGCTCTACTGCAAGAATCTTTACCTTATAGGATAAAAAGCTTTCGGGGACGCACACTCCGCTCCGCTCCTGGAGGTCAAAGTCAAGCTGTACTGAACTTGGAGTCACAGGCAGCGGCTGGGCTCCGCAGCGCTGGGTCAGAAGGGGCGGGGCCAGGTGTCCGTCCCGCCCCCGAGCGGTTTGATTGATGAGTCTGTCCACAGAGGGGGCGGCTCCGCGACGCTGCTGCCCCTAGCATAAGGACTCGAGTGGGCGCCCATCTCTATCCGATGTGCTTTTGCGGACCTCCTTCTTGCTGGCTTTAGGCACCTCCTAAAAGGCGCAGCAGAGGTTGGGCAGGGATGGAGTGACCTGCTCGACGCCCCTGGACGCCTAGCACTGCTCAACCCAGTCCCGCACCGGGAAAGGTGAGGAAGTAAGTCCCAGGTGAGGTCCGCAGCCCCGCAGCACCGTTTCCCGGGGAAGGCGGGGGTGGGGGTGGATGTCTCGGGGGTGGCGGGAGACAGCCCTGTGCGCCTTCAGCAGCTGCCCAGCACTGGGGACTCGAGGGCGAGCCCGCGGTGCCCTGTCTCACGGTGGCCAGCTCCTTTGCAGTGCCCGCCGTGGGAACCGGAGCCAGAGCAGCAATGGAGCGCGGTCGTCCCTCCTGCGGCCCTCGCAGCGCCGAGCCCGCCCCGTCGGCCAGCAGCGGCCGCGACTCGAGCCCGGGGCGGACCGGGGCCGGGCAGACACGCTCCGGGGGTGGCCGGCCAGCCGCAGCGAACGCCGCACGGGAGCGCAGCCGTGTGCAGACCCTGCGGCATGCCTTCCTGGAGCTGCAGCGCACGCTGCCGTCGGTCCCGCCCGACACCAAGCTATCCAAGCTGGACGTGCTACTGCTGGCCACCACCTACATCGCCCACCTCACCCGTAGCCTGCAGGACGACACCGAGGCGCCGGGAGACCCCAATCTGGGCACCTTACGAGGCGACGGTTACCTGCACCCAGTTAAGGTAGGCAACACTTCCAGGTTGGGACCACGAGAGCCACCCTGTCGCCACCTAAGCAGATGCCATGGAGCTGGCCGAACCCCATCAGGCAGAAACACCTCTAGAAAGGTACCTGGACCCTCGGGCGATGGTGACAAGGTCCCCAATACAAGAGGCTGCTTCCTAACAATTTGTAATTAGGAAGCTGGGGCTTTTAATCCTAGCTGGACTTCAAGCTCTTCAAAGAATTTTGCTCTTTCAGGGTGAAAAAATGGGGAATTCTAAACGACCTGTAACATTAAAGTTACATTCATGCCCTTCCAGAGTCAAATGTCTTAACTTACATGATTACATTTCTATTGTCCTTTTTCTTGAGCTATCCTAAAGGCTTCATGAATTATATGGAATAGTGGAATTAATTCTTTGTTCCTAAAGTAATTGTAAAAAAGACAAAAAAAAACTTGCCCAAATCGCTAAAAACAAATGAGACCATCCTGCATCCCCAAAGAGTAAAATATCAATTACAGTTAAACATTCTGGACTCCATAAACTACCAACAGTGTTAGAAAAAAGTCCATAATGTTTTGTATAACTGTGATATTAGATTGACATCTGTATTTTGAGTGAATTGGTCTGTATTCCAATTAGCCAAGAGAAACCATTTTGCATGATTTCTTTATGTATCCATAAAGCAGTCATGAGTGTGGCATATGATTTGTGTTCTCACCTGTAGTTCAGCTATATCTTTTTCTGGATTTCTTTAAAAACCTTCCATTGATCTGTCCTTCTTTTCTTATATTTATGGTTGTGAGCCTAGCCTTTAACGGCTGAGCCATCTCTCCAGCCCCTGTCTTTCTTTTCAAAATTTGCTAAATTTAAATGTTCATATTTTTGTCCCACTACCCTGAAATATCTGAACACAAATACACACAATTAGAACTTGATCTTATCTAAGCATTGAATAAATTATTGAGTAACACAAATGAGGAATTACATTTTGTTGAAATGTAATAAAATAATCCTCTAATATTATTTGTACTTAAAATTATGTAGTGCATTTTTAACAAAACTTGCTTTGAAAATACTGTCAACATAGTGATAAACTTAAAGCCATGCAAATGTAAAAGCATGAAGTGTTACTTATAATAATGATAGAACCCATTTTATTTCTGTGTTTTATAACATAATAGCAGAAAGTCACTCGTTACAATCATAAATTTTGTATTACAATATCATTAGATTAATATTATTCAAATACATCTGTAAGACTTATTCCCTGCCCTAAACAAATACAAGAGAGTTAAAAACGAAAATATAAATTGTAGTATAGTAATGTAAAGAAGAATATTATATTTATTAAGAAAAAAGTCTAAGCCATAAGCTACAGAGTTTTAGAAGAGAGAAATTTTACATAATTTGTTGAAAATTACCTGCCTTTATTTTGTGGACACTTAATATTTTTAAATATTAAGTCTATTCTTAATACAAAAGGAAGAAACATTTTCTGATTATTTTCACTTTCATGGTAAGTAAAGCCTCATTATAAACTATTGAAGATAGTCCTCAGTAAGTGTTCTAAAATTATTGTTTTCCTGTAATACAGCAGTGTTACTAAGTACTACACAATTTACTAAAGATAGTTTAACAAATATTCCAGTCTGTCACTTTGAATTGTCAATTTTTTTACCAATATTATAAGCATGCTAAAAATGATTGGGGACTACAGAGTATCACAGGCAACAGAGGAAGATATGCAGTCAGAGATGGAGCCCATGGCTAGAGTCTGCAAGGCCCTGCTTTCTGTGTATTAAACTGGAAGTGAGCCTTAAGAGCTAGACTTCTGGGCTGGAGAGATGGTCCAGCCATCAGGGGCACTGACTGCTAACCCAGGTTCAAATCTCAGCACCCACATTCCATACCTGCACACAAAACACCAATGCATATAAAATAAATGTAAATCAAGAAAGAAAGAACTAGACTTTTGCAGTATGGCCTAAACCCACTTTATCCACTTGGAAAATTAGCAGTTTAAATCAGCATTAGGGGCCCGGAGGGACAATTCTCCAGAACAGGAGCGTATTTCAGACCTTTAACTCCAGGAGAAAAGAACACATGACTCTGCTAATTGCCAGGCCCCATGAGAATCTTTGTCCATAACAATGATAAGCAGGAATTAAAAAACTGTGAGGTCTTGTTGTTTGGGGTTCATTTGATTAGAATAAGAATTCATTTTTAAAGATCTTCAATTTCAGTCTCAGTTCTGGTTAAGTGGTCAATTTTTGTAAGTTTAAATAAAGCTACATAATTTCAAATGTACTTTAGAGACCAAAGTATAATGACTCATCTGCATATAAAAATGTCAAAATGAAGTTTATTATTTTGTGTGCAAAACTAGGAATTTATGATAGAAAAAATTTAAAACAAGGTGAAAATAAAATAAATATACCTTAATAGAAAGAAAGTGTTCATGAATGTATTTGCTAATTATACCTGGAGACATTCAGATGGATCTTTTATTGGCCACCATAGACTTTCCAGATAACATCACAGCCACTTACTAACATTCTAATTTTTATTTGACATGGGGGAAATTTACTTATTTATGAGATACAATGCATGTGTGTATTATGTAATGTTCAAATAAAAATAATCTTACATCTGTCTCTGTAGACATTGCCCATTTGTGCTATAAATATTTAAAATCACTTCTTCAGGCATATCAGAAGTATAAGGTACATACATTATTATCATCTACAGTCACCCACTGTGAGACAGAAAACCCAAACTACAGACTGTGTGCTGCTCTGTGAAGCTGCCTGCCATTGCTGCCTGGGGCTGCCTAATCCCTGTATAATGCCTTTCTTGAAGATCTGCTTTGTACATAACTTAGTACTGCTTCTGTGGAACTGATGTTTTAATTTTAATTTTACTTTAGGTTTAACTTGGAATTACAATAGTGGTTGAATTTCTACATCTCAGCAATATTCATTCTCTGTAACTTTCTGTAGTTCTTGTCAAACACGCATGTATATTATTTTTACAGTTATAATAATGCCAGCTAAACAGTCTTCATCTTGTCCCATAGACTTTGTAATTACAATTCTTACCAGCTAAATAATACCTCACTAACATTAGTGTGTTTTAAAGTTTAGATGTTATACACCTACATTGTATGTCATAGGGACTAAATTTCAGATTTCAGTACAAAAGTACTCTTTTTTTTTTTTCAGAAATGGCCCATGCGATCAAGGTTGTACATCGGTGCTACTGGTCAGTTTCTGAAGCACCCTGTCTCTGCAGAAAAGGCAAATCATGGCAGCACTCCAACAGCCTCCCAGCCGTAGGCTGTTTCCTGAGCCACTGGAAGAAGCAGTGGCTATTGTTTTTAAAGACTGAAATAATTCTGTATTTATTCCATTGGACATAACAAACACTATTTCTGAAGTGTACATTGAAACCTGTAGTTGAATGTCAAAATGTATCTGTCTAAATAAATGTGGAATGGAATAATCAGTCCCATATGAAAATATAAAATAGCTTATCTAGTCATTGTGTTGCTGCTACATAGTAAAGAGAAGCTGTTAGAAAAATGAAAGACACACAAAAGCATATAGTTGTATAAAGAATGTACATATTTTCTTTCACATTTTCTGTAGTGTGCTTATTACAAACTTAAAAACTGATGTGGATACAGCCCTTCTAGTTTTAAGAAATAAAATGTGTGGTGTTGTGTGTCTATAATCCCAGCACTTTAGGACACAGAGGTAGGCAGATATCTGTAAGTTCGAGACCAGCCAGGGCTACACAGTGAGACCCTGTCTCAAAAATAAATAAAATGTGTTTGTATTAGTATTCAATTTTTGTGAAAGCCAATGTGTGCTTTGAGTTGGCTAGTTCAGTTAGATAATGTAAAATCATTATTCAGCTGCTCTCTCTCTCTCTCTCTCTCTCTTTTCTGTGTGTGTGTGTACAAAGATTGTTGCAGTAATTTCTGTCTGTAGTTATTTTTTCCAAATAGAAAATGTATGTGGAATATGAGAAACAGTTTTCTCTATGAGAAATGGGTGTCACTGCCTTTCAAGAAGTTGGTCAATATTAAATCTGACTTCCATTCCAAATTGTAGAAGGCAGTAGTAGTAATAAATATATGCTAGTATGAACAGGGGCTCAGGTGTCACTGGGTGTGGGGTTCATCACCCTTTCTCCTGGCAACACCATATCCATCCCATCTCCTTTCCCATCCTGGATAGTTAGACTCAGATGTAACCTTCCCGAGAGTGGCATTTTCAGCCCTGATTTGTGAGTTCTGCCAATGATCTGTATGTACCTTGAGAGGACACTGATAAACTCAGGCTTGAGTCTGTCCCCATATGAATCAGCAGACCTTTCTCACTGAAACACACACCACCATAAGTGCAGAGAGCACCTGTCTGACTGACTATACCAAGGATTTCTGTGTTCAGCAAGAGACTGCTCGAAAATCAGCTTGAGCCGGTTTAGCAGGTCAAGAGGCTTGCCACCAAGCCTGACATCGTGTGTTGAGTCTCCACAGCCTGTACACAATACAGAAAAATCTTCCTAGAGAGACTCTGAACATGTCCTCAGACGTCCATATGATGGTATGCACAAGGCAGAACACACAAAACAAACAGATGAAACCACCTGTGGGAAAGTTAGCAGAGCTCTGCCCTTGAAGATACTGGATTTTATTTCTTTTCACTACAAATGTTCAAAAACCTAAGAAGTATAACTTACATTATAGATTTGTATAACATTAAATTGTTGTCTAGGCTAACAGATTTTACGAAGTTAGAAAATCTCAGAGAAGTCCTGTATGGCCAGAGTCATGAGCACACACACAGGTGTCTGGGGCACATGCTGAACTCCAAGAGTAGAATATAATGGAGATAAAATACTCACCTCATTCCTTTGCCAACATGGCCTCCTCCTCTCTTGCTTTATGACACACCCCCTTCCAGCTGTGAAGTTCAGTTCTTGAGAACCCAGTTTTAAAGTTGCTGAGCTCAATTTAAAATTGGCAAGGTAAGAGACCCTAGTGGATTGGCCTCATTTGCATAACAGTAAAAAACACCAATTATTTTAAGCTCAGTTTTTCTATAGCCTGCAGCAGTGAAACTGAAGATCGTTTGATAGCCAGGCCTGCTCTTCAGATAATCCTGTGCGTGGCCACGTTATTTTTTATCCAACAGTTTGTAAGTTTAATTGATTTTAGTGAGACTACTTCCCTTTGAACATGACCAACAAAATCTTTCTACATTTCATTTTGCTTTCTACGCATTAGCGTGTAACAAAATTGCTTGTGTACTTAAATTTTTGTGAATATATTCACCCACTCATCCAACATGAAGGGAGAAAAATAAAATATGATTTGGACAGGACTGTTTACTGTAACTTTATTGGTACAGAAAGTGGTAGCATAGTCTTTTTTCATAAGGAACAGAATTAAAAATTTCTTTTAGTTTGAAGTGAATAATAACCTCACAGTTTATTATTGTCATAATAAAAGTGGCTTATGGGACTGGACAGATGGCTCAGTGGTTAAGAGCACTGAGTGCTCTTCCAGAGGACCTGGGTTCAATTCCCAGCACCCACATGGCAGCTAACAACTGTCTATAACTGTCAGGGCAAAACACCACTGTACATAAAATAAAAATAAATAAATAAATCTTTTTTTAAAAAGTGGCTTAGAACAAACTGGATCATTTGGCCTTTCTCTTATCACCACCCAATTCACGGTGCTCCTATCTCTGATGTACCAGTATTCTCCGTGACCTGCAGCGGGGCTCGTCACTCAAGGCTCTTCAGAAGTTTAACTCTTTGCAGCAGAAAATAGGTGTAGTTGGCCCACTGTGGCTGTTCTTCCTCCATTATGATGCCCCTTTCCCTGAGCATGCAGGGAACCCTTGTCTGTTGCTCCTGTCATTTGGTGGGGCTGGTCCTTACCACCTTCCTGGAAGACTAGAGAGATTTCGGAATGTTCACCATGCCTACCAGAGTTGTACTAGCACAGACAAGGTAGAGACAGACATGAAACTGTCGAACTTTCTTGGAAGTTACCTTAAATAGACCTGTAAAACTATATTTTGTAGCAAAAAAAGTTATCAAGTGATTTTTTCTTATTATACCAGTCTATTAATTTGACTATAATTTTATAGAATTATTTATAGGCAGAAGATGAGATTTTTATTGAATTATACTTTTCTAAATCATTCTATTAAGTAGAGCTTTGCCTTTGATTTCATTTACTTACTAATAAATGTTTTTATGTCCAGGAGTGTATTTCATAACACTTTATCAAAATGCTAAGGATACTAACAGCTTTATAAAGATTAGAAAATCTCGAAGAAGTTGAATCTTTTCAACTAGAAGTTCAAAAGGGCAGGCTATTTTAATTCATGATGCAGAATAATGGGTAAATTTTAAGATAAAATTTGAAAATTAGTCTGTTAAATTTGCACTTGTTTCTGTATAACTTGTACACAATACAGAAAAATCTTCCTAGAGGATAGACTGTTACGCACTGCTCATGTCTTTTCTGAACATAGTACATAAGGCCGGGACTGATGTATTTAGGTCACAGTGTTACCCATAATCTGCACAAGAAATCCTCAGTTAAATTTCTTTCACTTTATGCAGCTTTTCCACTGGAATTTCCTATTTAAAACTTCATTATAATGATAATTTGGTAGGTAGAAAATGCCATTTTAGAAAGAAAAATAGTTTTCTTCTAACAAGAGAACTAGGTGTCTTTTTTTTAACTTTATTTATTTATTATTTATTTATTTGCCTTGGTGTTTGCCTGGAACTGGAACTACAGACAGTTGTTAGCTGCCATGTGGGTGCTGGGAATCGAACCCGGGTCCTCTGGAAGAGCAGATGGTGCTCTTAACCGCTGAGCCATCTCTCCAGCCCCTGGGTAAAGGTTCTTGCTAAAAAGTCTCACCACTAGGTTAGATCCTCATCATCCCAAGTGGTGGAATAAGAGAATAGATCCCACAAACAGCCACACTAGTGGTACAATTGCTGTCTTTTCTCCAAGCTGTACACTTTGGAGTTTTTATTTTTTTCTTTGTTCCTGTAACTTAAAAAATACCAAACAACTAAGATTCCAAATTTTAAAAGAACTCCATATCTCAGAGAAATGATTGTGTACTTGTACTGTGGTAGCTGGTGGTCTTACATGTGACTGTTTTACTCAAAAATCCCATAACATTCTCAAATCCTGTGGATTTGCTTCCTGTAGGCTCAGATCACCACCAAGTTGGCAAGGCAGTGTGGATGGGAGTGCTCTTGTCTAACTACATAAACCCGAGAGGGTTCCCTTCCTATGTTTGCACAAGTCTTAGTTTCCACTCATCAGAGAAACCAGTTCACTGAAATATATATCAGTCACTCAAATGCTTCATGCCATAACATTTTATGAACTGGAGAATAATCTTGAGTATTATGCTTAGAGATTATGTCAATAATCATTTCCTATACATGTGGATGTGATTCACATGCACATCTGCCCTCTGGGGACCAAGTATGTTCTGAAGATGAACCAATACCCACTTCTCTCCATGTGTATGGCCATTGGAAATGGGACATTTCAGACAATAAGAATTCCATGAGAGCTGATTTCAAACATTTTAATTTTCAGATAAATGCTGAAATCACTTGATTTAATTTTTAAAGTATGTTCTACTATAAACCTTCTCAATTCTTTATGTAGATGAGTAAATAAACCATGTGGAACAAAGTATAAAAATTTTAAAGCTGGTAAAGATTGTTTCCAGTCTGTACGTATAACATCACTGCTGAAAGCCTGTGTCCCGGAGTCATGCACAGCACATAACAGCGAAGTGAAAATCAACAAAAAAACAGGAACCGCAGTGTCGAGGGAAGGTGAAGAAGGCGGGGAGCTCTCTCAGATCCTCCTTTTGGAGAGGCGAGGCCCATCAGGCTGCAGGTGCTTGCATTTTGTGGGGAATACACTTGAGGAGTTGCCTTGAAGAGGCAGACCAAAGTAAGACTCTAAATGTGATTGTTCCAGGGCCATGTCTGCCTGAGAGACCCAGAAAGTGGCATCATCCAGTGACACACTGTCCTCTCCATCCTCCCAGAGTCCAGAGCGAAAGAGGATGAGGTGGACATATCTTCACACCACACGGACTTGCCTCCGTAGACAATGGTCTTTTCTCTTCCCTTAACCTCCCCAGACCTGTAGCTATGAGGGATGCATCCCTGGCTTAGATTGGGGTCCTTTCCTCCTCCTGCAGCAATGGACTACTGTAGGTGCCTGGAGCCATCACTCAGGATCCCTGAGGAAGGAAAAGAGAGCAAAGACAAACTTATTCTAGAAAAGGACCTAGGTCCTATGTCATAGGTAGGTTAATTGAAGAACATCTGTGAGTGGATACCTTTGAGGCAGAGAGCAGTTTGCTGTGAAAAGGGGTGCGCTTACTTCTAATTATTCATTTCTAATTACTTAATTAACTTATCTTCCTCTTAATTGAAGGCCTCTAAGGGCAGATTCCTTCTAGAATATAAAGTCATGGCATACCTTAAAAATGCTCATTTCAAGCCAGGCATGATGGCCCATGCATTTGGATGCCCAGTACTTGAGAGGCAGAAGCAGGTCAATCTCTGAGTTCATAGCCAGCTTGCACAAAACAAGAATTATATGATATTTTGATTGTGTTCTGACAAAAAAAAATTTGCATGGAGTCAGGGGGTGAAGCTAGCCACTAGCTGACCAAAATTAACCATAGAGGTTTGGAGGACTGTAGACTGATAGGAGACAGGAAGTAGTCAGGCAGGGCTAAGAGGATCTTGGCCATGCTGGAGAAAGAAACTGGAGAGGTAGGAGGAGACTTGTGGCAACTCCCCAGCTTAGAGGATCTTTCAGGCTCATTTCCCATATCTGACTTCTGAATTTTGTATTGATAAAAAATAATTAGTTATTAGAATGCCCAGCATGGGGCTTAAACCCACAACTATAAGATTAAGAGTCTCATGCTCTACTGACTGAAGTAGCCAGGCATTTGTAATTAATGTTAAGCCTCTGAGTGATTGTTGAGACTGGCTGTGGGAAAGAAATGTCCACCTACAAACAAGTACCAGAACCCAGGGCTAGACAGAGCAACCTTGTTGAAAAAAAAAAAAGGAAGAAAGAGAGGGAGAGAGAGAGGGAGGGAGAGAGGGGGAGAGAGAAGGAGGGGGGGGGGAAGAAGAAAAAAGAACAAGAAAAAAGGAAGGGAGGGACGGAGGAGAAATTAAAACTTCAGAATGTGCTACATAATAAGCTTCTGGTTTAAACTTTAGTTAGGAGGGAATTGAGCTCCAAGTCCTCAAAGTTGCCTTCTGTATATAAGAGCCAAGATGGACAGGAGAGATGGCTCAGGGCATAAAGCACAGCTGACATGTGAGAGGTTCTGAGATCGAATCCCCAGTCCCGTATAAAATGCAGGCACAGGCTCATGCCTGTGACCCCACTGCTCTTCCAGCATGAGGGGAAGCTAAGAAAGGAGAATCTCTGGAAACTGGTGTACACACACAGGGGTGAACAGTTAGAAACCCAGCATTGAGTACTCTAAAGGAGCAAAGCTAATGGGACGAACACATGTGTGAGAATGTATTGACACTGGAGAGATGGCTTGGCAGTTAAAAGCACTGGCTGCTTTTCCAGAGGACCAGAGTTGGATTCCCAACACCCACGTGGTAGCTCACAACCATCTGTAACTCCAGTTCCAGAGGATCTGACGCTCTTTTCTGGCCTCTGTAAGTACCAGACATATGCATGGTATACATATATACATGAAGCCAAAACATTAATACACTTAAAATGAGTTTAAAATTAAAACTAAAAAAGCATTTATTAAGTCAGCTTACATTAAAATAGCAACAACAGCTGTCTCACACTTGAGAGTCTGAGAAGCAGGCTGGGTACCTCACTAGTCTCATCCTGGAAGGTTCCTGGAGAGCCACCTGTCCTTAATCTATGATGGATGATCAGAGATGCTTGTCCTGATATCAGGGAAGGAAGCCCCACAGCAACAGGTAAAACCACTCAGTAGCATGTGGGAAGCAAGAGAACAAAAGGTGGTAATTGACCTTATGCCATACCCTTGCTTGTCTGGAAAGATACCAGTTCCGACCCCAACAGTCAGGGTGTGTCTGCCTCCTCAGTTAACACAATCATGACAGTCCTCTGATGAGGTGCCCTATGGGTAATTGTATCTAGTAGCAAACTGCCATTAAACCAAGCATAATAGAGACTTTATCAAATAAGGTGGAAGGTGAGGACTGACCCTCAAGGCTGTCTTCCAATGCCCCCGTAAATGCCTGAACTCATACACACATGAATTTATGTGCACACATGCAATACACAGGGAAAAGAGAAGGAGGGAAGGAAGAAATGTAGGAAGGAAGAAAAGCAGGCAGGCAGGCAAAGACTGAAGGTCTCCACATGGAGTTTGTGTGATAGAGAAGGTCAAGGCATTGGAAGGGAGAGAGGCAGCAGTGGATGCCAGTCTATGGCAGAGAGCAGGGACCAGAGCTGGCCTGACCAGACCCTAGAAACCCTAGATCCAGTGGAAGGCAGAGAGTGGTGCCCAGGCTTCAGATACTGAAGAACACATCTCCAATTCTTGGAGAGTGGAAAGGATGGATGCCTGAGAATACAGGAACAAACAGGAAGGAGGTCCATGTCCCTGTGTCTCAATGGGGTCTGGCCACGCCCCATTCAGGCTCCCAGCACTCCAGAGACACGCCTCCAAAGCATTGCAAACTAACACTTGAATCCTACTACAGTGAAATGCACCTATATTATTGGGGAGGCTGATACAGGGGAATTCCTTGAGCCCAAAGATTCAAGGCTAGACTGAATAACATAGTGAGATTCATCTCTAAAACAAACAAACTAACAAAAAAGAACACCAAGAAGATATAAATCCAAAAAGCTGGAAGGAAACCAGAAAAAAATAACAAATGAAAGAGTTGTTTCCTTTATATAAATCAATTCTAGTATTTAAAAAAAAAAAAAAAAGATTTGAGTAGAAAAAATCCAGATGGTATAAAAAAGCCATTCATAGAAATCAGACAGCTTATATTTTTGTGAAAAGTTACATAAAAGCACTTAAAATTAAAAAAATAAACATGTAAAAAACAGCTGGGCAGTGGTGGCACATACCATTGGTCCCAGCACTTGAGAGGCAGAGGCTGGTAGATCTCTGAATTCAAGGCCAACCTGGTCCACAGAATAGTTCCAGGATAGTCAAAGCTACACAGACAAACCATGGTGGAGGAAGGGCAGGCAGCAGGACCCAGGCTGACCAACTCAACTACTAACCAGGCCTAGATCTAGTGCTGTGAATTGTTCCACACCAACACCTACTCCTTTTGTGAGCTCCAGGGTGTGTGAAGGAGCTGGTCCTGCAGAATCAGAACCACGGGGTCTCTATGATTCTATGCAACAGCAGGATATGAAGATTCCTGAGAGGAGTCTCAAAAATGGTCCAGTATTGATGTATCAGAAACCAGAAACTTTGAACCAGACCAACAACTTGTTGCAATGAACATTTGCATATAAAGCTTTAGGGGAAACACACACACACACACACACACACACACACACACACACACACACTGTGGGACACACTGCAGCTGCCAATGCCACTCTGACAAATGAATATGTGATGAGAAGTGGGAAAGACAGAACAGAGGGATGCATGCCTGGTGGAGATAGTCAGAACTGGAGACAATTGACTGAGGAACTAGTACGGTCAGCAGGGTGGTGTGCAGCAGTCTGGAACTTGTGCAGACTCAGACCCATTTACTGGATTGGACCTCCTTGAAAAATCTGCATGGTCTGTCCTTTCCACAGAGGCCATACTGATATGCTGGAGACCATGTGGATGTTCATTCATGGTCTTTGCCCAAAACCATGTCAAAGTCCAGGAACAGTGCTCCCACTGACTGTAAAAAGAAACTACCTTTGCAGTGCTATCAGTGACTGCAGATAGATGTACGGTTGGGAAAGAGGGACATGGAAGGCTTCTGTGACAAGTCCTACCCCCCCCATCAAAGTAACAGCCTAAAGAGAGAACTCTTAAAATTGTAATAAGGATGCTGAAGTGTAGCTGTCCACAATTTGATGGCTTCTGCTAGGGGTGCTGGAAGGAAGGACTCAGTTTTCTTTAACGGGCTGGCCAGTAGGAGCTTGACCATGTTCCAGTTAGTATATGAACAACACAAAATGGACTTTTTCTTCTTTTTCTCCTCCTCCTCTTCTTTTTTGGTTTGGGTGGGTGGTCACAAGGGTGAGAGGGTGGACATGCCAGGACTAGGAAGTGAGTGTGATCCAGACACATGATGTGCAATCCCCAAATAATCAACAAAAGGATTATGTTGGGGAAAATGTAAAAGAGAACAAAGCTGGGCAGGGAGCAGGCTTATAACCCAGCACATGTGAGGTGAAAGCAGAAACATTAAGTGTTCAAGGATAACCTGGACTCCACAGTCAGACTTTCTCTACCCACCACCAACAGTAACAACAGTACAAAAGCAACAACCTGATGTATTTCACCTACCAGAATAGTGCAAACAAAAACCATGCACTAGTCAGGAGTGCAGAGACAAGAGTTGTGAGGTGGCCGGAATATGAGTTGCCTGTGTATGGTTCAACATTGACTTCCAAAATGTATCCATTCTGACTCAGCAATTCTGTGGCCAGGCTGAGTTAGAAAGCTGAACAGAAATTGACAGAGAAATGTTAAAGTATGTCTGTCACCACCAAGAAAGCAAAAGGAATCTACATGTGAAATGCTAGATTCTCAAATCATTTTAAACGGATGACACAAACAGAAGACACTTGCTTTTCTTCTTTTTACTTAAAAAGAAATGTGTGTGTGTGTGTGTGTGTGTGTGCACATATGTGTGCATGCCTTGGTGTGTGTGTGTGTGTGTGTGTGTGTATGTGTGTGTGTGTGTGTGTGTGTGTAGGTTAGAGGACACTTTTTGAACAGTTAGTAGTTCTCTTTTTTCACTTTTACGTGGACTTGGGGTTGAACTCAGGTGGCCAGGCTTGCAAGGCAAGCACCTTTACCAGGCAAGTGCCTTTACTGCCTGAGCAATCTCAGTAACCTTGTTACTTGCAAAGAGTGCTTGCTCTTTGCATTTGTGTCCTGTGTGGCTGACAAGTAGATGGGCAGGGTTTGTCTGTCTGCATATTCCTTGCCAGTGAACCAAGTTTTCCGAATTCTTGGGAGAGGGTGTTCACAAAGGACGCCACCCTCTGGGGGGCAGGAATTGGGGTCTCTGACACATATGCATAATATAAGGCAACAAGTGTGTAAATACACACACTGAGGATATTTAAATTCACTTTCTAAGTAGCTGCAATTGCAATCTCATGCCCGCCAGTTAACTGTTCCTTTCAGTTAACATATCCCTTGTCAATCACTCTGCTTTCCCTTAGAGACTTCTGAGAACAGCATGCTTATTGTCCTTTAAAGGGGAAACTGGCAAAATTTGAGAAAAGAGTCATTAATTCTTTATTGTAAGTCACTAGAGGTTTCATGGGATGTTAATTGCAGGACATAATTTATATTAGACTATGATTGCCGTATAAATAACCTTAATTTAACCTTACTTTAAAATTTTCAGTTACTTACATCCTTGACTATGTAATCATTCTTGAATAATTTTTTTTTAAAGCAGTAAGAAAAGCTGTGTTATTTCACATAACAGGAAGCCGACGCTGGTGGCTCTGTGGTTAGGAAAAACCTAGTTCCTCTAGTGACTTAACAAGGTCTCCAGGAGGCTTTGTTAGTGAGGTCCATTTCCCTCCTGTAGAAAACACAGGCAGCAAGTCCAAGCATCCTTTCCCAGATGAGGACAGAGGGTAAAGAGGAGTACTTCCTCCCGAATGTGTCTCTTCATCAAAAGAGAGCGGTCCCTGAAGTCCGCTAGGAACTTCCTTCCCCTTACATCCCTTTGGCTAGTTGGAACAATTTTAAAACATGTCCTTCCCTGAGAATTTCTCATGGTGGGATTTAAGTAGTTGTTTTCAAAGCTTATTAACATGAAAGTTAAACAATGGAGAAGGAAACTTCTTGTGTTTCGCATTGACAGTTGAACCACATAGCTGTTTCAGATCCAGGCAGAAATCATAAGTAATTTAGGTAATTTTCAGCAAAATTATCTCAGTAAAGTTCATGTGCTTTAAGTATTTAAGCATCAAATTTCATCCAGATCAATGCCCTGTTTTCTGACAATTTAATGTACTTTTCTCCACCAATTTGGAATTTTAAATTGAACAAAATATATAAATGCTATGATTATCTCAATGTCAATATTATGATTAAAAATAATTG
This sequence comes from Sigmodon hispidus, assembly GCA_004025045.1. Taxonomy (NCBI): domain Eukaryota; kingdom Metazoa; phylum Chordata; class Mammalia; order Rodentia; family Cricetidae; genus Sigmodon; species Sigmodon hispidus. Next base: position 36,577 of record PVIH01003980.1, on the reverse strand, counting down.
TGCTGGAGGGTGAAAGAATTTTATATAGGGAAGTCATGCATTTCTGACTAGGGTCATTTATATTTCTTTTGCATTAACTCTGTTTTGACGTGCTTACTACTGAGCAGAAAAGAGTGATGTGGTTGGTATTACATCTAGTTCCTACCGGTTTCCACCAGTGTTCTGCTAGAAGACCTAGGGGGTCTTCAAGTCACTCACTCCTATGAGCAAGGGCTGATGGCCAAAGAGATTAATTTACTAATGGGAGTTACATGTGGAAGTACCAATTACAGATTCTGGCCACCTGGAGAAAAAATAATATTCACATGTATTTCTAGAACTTTTCCCTCTCCCTCTTCCTCTCTCTTAGACAGAGTTTCTGTATTTAGTCCTGAAACTTACTATGTGAAGCAGGCCATTCTCAAATTCAGAGATCCTCCTGCCTCTGCCTCTAGAGTTTGGGGTTTAAAGCATGTACCACTATATCTAACAAAATAATATGTTTTTAAAAGTAATTTTCGTTTCTATTATCAATAGATAGTTGGTTTTTCGTTCTATTAATTTAAATCATAAAGTTTCTCACCTGAGGTGTATTTGCAAATGTCAGCAGTTCATCAGTTAAGGGGCCAGCAACCTCCACAGATCTGCTTACTGCTGGAGAATTCTGGATTCTTTCATGATGCCAGCTGTGATAGCTAAATGTTTTAAGTTTAAATTACTGTGATTAAGAGATTTATAAAACAAAAACACCCACACATGCAGAGGCCAATGGTCAATATCAGGTATTATTCTCAACCACTTTCCACATTAGTGTGTGTGTGTGTGTGTGTGTGTGTGTGTGTGTGTAGGCCAGAAATCTTATCTTTTTGAGATAAAGTATTACTGAACCTGGAACTCAGGGATTAGGCTAGATTTCAGAGCGTAAAGAGAGGAGGTAGGAAGGAGCCTGAGTATGACCTCAACAGATACAATTGTTTATTTCAAATAGAGAAGGCCAGACAGTACAGGTAGAGAACATGGAGACTGCTATGGTCTTTCCTTCCTGGAATTTTTTGCTCAAGCAAAACAGATTATCTAGGGACATAGGCTGTCTCAGCAAACATCCCTCTTTAGATTGTGACTGAGGAATAACTGTTGAGCAGAATCAGCTGTACTCTTAGGGCATCCTGTTTCTACAACCTAAGCTTTTATCATTGGCCAGTCACAGAGCTCCAGGGATCCTTCTGTGTTCACATCCCCAGCATTGATGTCCAAGTTTGCTTCTCTGTTGCTTTGTATAAACCAAACCAACCTAGTGAAAAAACAGTATATTTTGGCTTACAACTCTACACTGTAGTTCACTGAATTCCAAGTAGGAATTCAAGGGAGGAGCTAAAGCAGAAACCACAAATGAATGCTACTCACTGGCTCGCTTTCTCATACAACCCAGGACCAACTGCCTAGAGGTGGCACCATCCACAGCAAGCTAGGCCCGCCCATGCCAGTCATTAATCAGGAAAATGCCCCATAGAAAATGCCTATCTGATGGAGGCAGTTCCTCAGTGGAGGCTCCCTCTTCCCAGGTGACTCCCGTTGGTGTCAGGTTGACAGAAACTACCCGGCACACAGCAAGCTAAGCCAACTCCTCAACTCCTCTTAAAGTCAAGATTGCCTGATTTTTGCCAACTTAATAATGTGATTTTACTTTTTAATGTATATCTTCCAGACAAGATCATGAGCATTTCTTTTTCTGGCACCAAGTCTAATGTTTTATTGTAGACTGGACTCAAGTATAATGGTTGAGATAAATAAGTCTGAAAAGTATGAAAGTTCAGGCTAGTGAGATGTCTTAGCAGATAAAAGTGCCAGCTGGGCAAGCCTGCTATCCTGAGTTCCAGCCCAAGAAAACATGTACAGGTAGAAGGATAGAGTCAAGTCCATATAGCTGCTTTCTGGCCTCCATGTGAGCACACACATGATGCACCCCCAATCAAAAATTAAAATCAAAATCAATAGTTAATCATAGCAAGCTAACTGTGGTGGCTAGTCTGATGACTGGAGTCCTCAGAGAGGTGGGACCCTCGATTGAAACAGTGCCTCCAGAAGGTCAAGCTGTAGGCAAGCTTATAGGCCACTTTCTTAAGTAGTGACTGGGAGCTGGAGAGATGGCTCAGAGGTTAAGAACACTGTCTGCTCTTCCAAAGGTCCTGAGTTTAATTCCCAGCAACCATATGGTGACTCACAACCATCTATGATGAGATCTGGTGCCCTCTTCTGGCCTGCAGACAGAACACTGTATGCATAGTAAATGAATTAAAGTAGTGATGAAAGCAATCTAAACAAGCCAGTAAACAACACTCCTCCATTGGTTTCTGTCCTGCTTGAGTTTCTTAGTGATGAAGTTATATAAGTCAAATAAGTCTTTCCCTAAGACAGCAGGTTACTACAACTCCTACGGAGAAATTCTATTACTAGTCAAAGTAGTTAACAACCACTCTCTTCTGAACTCTGCCATCACACAGGCAGTACATATACACACACACAGGCAAAAAGACCTACACATAAAATAAATCTTAAAAAAAAAAAAAATGAGGTTGCTAATAAATACAAAAGAGGTGAGGATTTAGAAGACCAACAAAGCACCTATATTAGGCATTATTCATCTCTTGCAAAGTCAGTTAAAAAGCTCCAGCTGAGGTATTTCTGGGCCTCACTTTCATTAATACCCACAACCTGCTCCCTCCGCCCCACAGGAAACGGGGTGGGGTGAAGAAAGTGGCCGGAAGAGGCGGGGCCTACAGAAGCGCCTTTGGGTTGCAGCAAGCGCAGCACTTCCTTTCTGCGCAGCGCCTCGGAGCGCAGGCTGCTCTTGCCGCATGGCTGGCGGCGGAGGCCCGGAGATGCGGAGCCGGCCTGACCTCGGCCTCTTCCTGGTGTGGTTCTCGGCCTGTCCAGTCTGTCGGTGCGGAGTGGGGCTCCCAGCCGTCGGCGCCGGTCCCCTGCTCGGTACGGTGGGATGGCCTGGTGTGCGCGGCGGGTCTCGTTCCTCCGCGCCCGGGCTTTTCAATTATCTGGAAATCTTAACTGAGCCAGCTCCGAGGCCAACAGCGTTTGGTGGCCCTTAGTTCAAAGGCCTGAAGCTCAGAGCAGGTGCCAGTGCGTAGAGGAACAGCCCCTTCTGGCGGGCCTGCTGCTCGCCCCTGTCCCCAAGAAAAGCCACGGTGCAACGTGCCTCAGGCTTCCTAAGTGCATGACCTATTTTTCTGTAGGATATTTTTAATAGAGGTGGGGAGTATAACCTCTTAGATATTAAGGCCGTCAATTTTAGGTGTTGTAAGTATGCTCTAAAAGAGGCTTTCAAATTGGAGCAATATTTTTGCAGATCTCGAAAGCCTACAGGGTGGGAATTTTGGCTGTAAAAAGGTAGTGATTAAGTTCTGAAACATTAAATACAAATGAACGCACCATTTTGGAACTATAGAATAGTACACTTTCCTGTTAGCGTTTATGAACCAGGTTAGGCACTCTGGATTCCTATTCAAGCATTTCCAATTCGTGAAAGTGATCAGTTTCTATTTGGATTTTCCAAGTCTTAGTAAGTTACCCCTGGTAACTGGTTTAATGATGAGGTCTGTAGGATTGATGTGTGACCCTGGCCAGTCACTAAAAATGCCCTAGAGGCTTGCCTATGGTGAAGTCCTCTTGGCATTTTCTCATTTGAGGCTTTCTCCAGTGACTAGCCTGTGTCAAGGTGACTTGAAACTAGCCAGCACAACCATAAGGTGCTAAAAATAGAAATACAATGAGTGTTCACAAATGTTTAATGTTTAGGTTCAACAAAAACCGAAGGTACTTGAACAAATGTTTTCCAAAAACTTGTTATGGAAAGTGATTTAAACAGGCCACCAGGACGACAGTTTGAAAGTAACAACATACAAATACTAAGGTGTGTGCTTTTTTCTTTTGGTTTGATTAATACCCACAGTCCTAATAAACACTTAGGACCTATTCTCGACGTGGCTTAATAGCTGGCACAATGATGACTTAAGTTTTTGCCGTTTACCCAGCTGAGGGTTTCTTTGAAGAAGTAAACTTAAAAACTGAGATGCCAGCAATGTGTATATAGATTATTTCAGTTACTGAAATGTGATGAAATTGTTGAACTGTGTTTTGTTTTTCTATCCAGCATGTAGGTGGCTGCAGGTGGATATCCACCTTGAGTGGCTGTGATGTTTACACTTGATTTTGGGTAAGTACTCAAGCAGTCACATCTCTTTATTGAGCAGTATTTGATAACACTTGGACTGGGGCCATTTCCTTCTGAAATCACCTTTGAGTGTCCATTTACTTGGCATTCTTGTGAAGGTGGTTGAGATGAATACCTGAGCTTAGTTTTTGAGCTTGAGGGAAAATGATACCAGGGGCTTCTAACTGACTGTTTCTTTTCCTTTGGAAGGTGCAGCACACATTTTGGAATGTAAAATGAAGAATTGGTCAAGAAGTCATAAACAGAAGCAAATGATGAGATTTTACTTTATTAACTTTATTATTTATATTTTTTGCTAGTAATAAATTATGTAGAAATAAAACAACTAATTGTTGTGGGGTAAATTTTTTAAAATGTATGTGTTTAGAGTGTCATTCTTAGAGTAAAATAAAGTTTTAACCTTTCTTGAACTATAGATTCTATTTACTTTTCTGTCAGCAGAAGAAATCCTGATCACTAGGACACACTGTAGGAAGGACAGTGCCTAGGAAGTCTGTCTAGGGTCACTTGACAAGTCTAAATAAAACTGAATTTCTTCAAGTCAAGACTGCTAAATCTTTAGCTTGAGTCCCTAGGTTTAGTAAACAGCTTAAAAATACAGCAGCATTCTGATGGCTTTTAAAGGCCTCCAAGACTGGTCGTTTAACTGGCACAAGGTCCTTTAAAAAGGACCCCCAGGAAAAAGGGAAAATTCCTAATGTTAGACTTTTCCAGTTGTGAGAGGTACTTTGTGTATGTGATTTGTGTCTGGTTTTTTGGTAAGAATTGTTTTACTTTCATATCATGAAGGGCACAAAACACAGGCCTTCATTTATATATACTGCCATTAACTTGCTTTTCAGAGCCAGTAGAAACACCAAATCAGGTCTTGTGTGACCCTGGAGTACCAGCTAATTGAAGGCAGGAAGACGATTTGCCTCCAGGCGTGAATAGATCTTTGGAGTCACTGGTTGTACAGAAGATGTAGTTAAGATTTTTACAGCTTCCCTTGACTTCATACTTGGGCTTAAAAAACAATACACCCATAATACATATGCTAAAATATAGAAAGGTCTTACATTGGACACCAAATCATAAAAATGGCAGTGGTTTGAATTTAATTTGTTAATACAAGCATAAACTGGTATGTTTGTAGGTAAAGTTGCTACCTGATGGATAGAGAACTGCAGTGTTCTCTACTGTTTGATACTCTGGGGTAACCAGCAAGTTACTGATGTGAATCTCCTTGGTAGCTTAATGTTTAATACAAAATTTTGTTGGCTTTATATGCTTGGGATATTAGTTCCTAATTGCTTTCTACAGTACACTTGGGGAAGCTACTCTACAATCTCATAAATTTAACCAAGACTTAAAATAGAGGTGTGGAAAGAAATTTGCTCAAGTTGCTTATTCATCACTAGAAAAGATAGCTGTCCCAGGTCCATATGTGGCAATAAACTGTTGGAGCTGCTGTTGGCACTGAGTCAGGTAGAGATCTCTTCGCTCTAAATATTCTTCATTATACAGTTCAAATGGAAATAATGCATTGGGATCAACACAAAATGCAGTGGCCCCTAAATGAAAAAAATACAGTGTAAATGAGACTTAAAAACTAAAAAGAATACATTTCAACAAAAATAGTAAGGGTTTAAAACTTCTCAACTACTGAATAGAATATATTATTTTATATTTGGTCCTTTTTGAGGAAACTAGTCCTGGCTGGCTTGTCTCTACCTGAGTGCTGTGATTAAAAGTGGATGTCATTACACCTGGCTGATGGAAATATATTTTAAATATAGAATGATCTTTAGTATGTATCACCCAACCAGGTTTTGAATCAGTACCTTCTCACGTGCTCTGTATTATGAAATACTTGCATCTTAGGACTTCTGATTATTCCCACCATTTGAATCAGTTTTACACACTTAGCCCCAGGGTGCTCTCCAGTACAAGCTTATGTCACCATGCTCAGTGTTGACAGCTTTATACTAGTTTACTGTATATCACAAATTAGGATTTACATTTTAAACAGTGTCTTCTGGATCACATATCTCCTCCGGCTAGTGCCCCATTTTTTCCCCTTAACTTTAGTTGTCTGTGAGGGCTGTCTTCCATAGCTACACATTCATTCCTGCTCCAGCTCCAAACAGCTCTGCTCTGACTTAGCAGTTGCAATCATAATCTCAATAGCATGTGTCCAGTGACCACTCAGTTTGAAAACCTTTTCTTGGCATATGGAATACCACACCTTTCTTCCTATATATTCAAGCTGTTGCTTCAGGAACTTAGTTTTTTTCTTCAGCCCATTTCTAAACACTGGAATTCTTCCAAGGCAGTAATGGAATTCTCTATACTTTGTCTAGGTGATTTCATTTACTTGGCTTTGAATATCATTTCTGCTGTCCAGCTCATTTTCAGGTTAGAACTCATCTAAAATCCAGATTTTTTTAAATTATTTTTGTAAGTGTGCAAGTTAGAAGACAGCCTGAGGAAGTAGGTTATCTTCCACAGTATGGGTTCAGGCTTTGCAGTACATGACTACTACTGAGTAATCTCGGCTGAAATTCTTTGGTCTATTGGAATCTGTAGAATTTTATTCTTTCAAACATGATCCCTCTTTATTTTTATCTTGGTAAAATCACTACAATTCCCATCACGGACTCCTGCACCCAGGTCCCCAACTGGGTTTTGCATCCAAGCTTTATCTCTCACTAACTTAAGTCTCTACAGCTAGTCAGAGCTTCTGTTATAATTGCATGGCTGTGACAATACAGCCCAAGCAATTCCAGCCTTTCACTACAGACAACTTGGCTGTGGTGCACATCTTTAATCTCAGCATTTAGAAAGAAGAGGCAGGTGGATCTCGGAGTTTGAGGCCAGCCTAATCTACAAAGTTCCAGGACAGCCAGGGCTACACAGAAACCCTGTCTCAACAAATAAAAAAGATCCACCATAGATAATTATGTTTCAAAATATAATTGATATTTTGTTGCTTAAAACATTTAGTTTCTTCCTACTTGTCCTAGGACCAAAACCCTAGTAACCATACACTGAGGCTTGTAGGCTGGACCCATTTTCCTTTTTTAACTTAACTGGTTTTTGTTCTCATGTTTGGCAATGTTTTAGGACCCTGGACTCACTCTCTCTCCTTCCTCCCCCATCCCTCCCAGCCCTCTACGTGGGTATTTCAGCCTTTAGGTTAAACATTCTCCATAGCATTTATCTCAGTCTGTGAGTTCCACCCACCTCCCCATGCACGACTGGCTACGTTCAGTTTCAAGGAGACAAAAGCTGCCCCTACACCATTTTTCTCTTTTAGACTTTTTATTTTCAATTTTTTCCCCTTTGTCTTTTCCCTTTTTTCTTTGTACACTTTGAGCAATATCTTTTACTTTATGATGATTTAAGTTTTTATTTCTCCATTTAATATGTATTTTCCATTTTTCAATTTATACTTTTTCACCATGTTTCCCTTCTTTCTACTCTAATTTGTTATATTTGAGCTTTACTTTTATTTATTTATTTATTTATTTATTTTTCATCTTACATTTTGAAAGTTTGCTTTGAACTGTCACAATTGGGAAATCTTTTTCCCTTTTTAAAAGAACCTCTTGGTCTTTTATCACCCCCTCTCCCCCATTCCATTCTCCAGTCTTCCTTTCCCGGCATTTGTTTGGTCTTGCTTGTCCTTATCATTTCGCTTGCCTCCTACTCTTATTTATCTCTCTTTGGTCTTTACTATTTGGGGGAAGTCAGCAGGGTGAGGACCCAGGCTATGGAAGGCAGTGGGGGAGGGCTTAGTAAGGAAGTCCAATGACCTATTGTTTTGCTAAGTTAAAAACTAATAAAAAATGAAGTCATATTTAGGGAGCTTTTTAACATTGTATTACTTTAAGAGTTAAACGTCACAAATACCTAACTGAAATTCATCAACTAAAGGACTTAAAGAAGACATCTCTTTTTACTTCCCTTAGATGCTTTCTTAAATGTGTCAGTGACGTCTTGACAACGAAGTCATCAAGTGAGAATATTGTGTATATTTCACCACAAGAGTCCTTACTGTTATAAAACCCCAATATGCCATAACAATTATAGAAAATTAGCAGCACATTCCTTTCTACCTTCCCCTCCCTCCCGAGCACTGGGATTAAAGGTGTGTGCAACCACCACCCAGTGGCAACACATTTCTTTATAGTATATAAAATAATGTGTCTGATTTGAAAAAAACATGGCCTTTAAAAAGTAAAATAAAAACAGATGAAAATACTTACATATCCCTGTTTTTTTAATATTCACTGGAATTAGTATTTTATCTAAACTAATTCAGGATGACAATCCTTTCTAGTAATCATTAACTCTATAACCTACTTCATAAAGTTTACAATCTATCTCCTTTGTAAAGGATACTCACAAATTTGTAGATAATGATTTACAAGGCTTGTGGGCTTGAAGCATCCATGGATACTAGGTTAATGCTTGGCTTAGTCTGGGAGCTGAGGGACGGTGCAGTGGTTAGGAATGCCTGCTGCTCTTTCAACACTGTGGAGATTGAGGTGAGTGTAGGCACTGTGGTGAGGCTTAGTCTTACAGACAGCCCCAACAGCGATCATATATAATACAATGTTTATTATCAGAGACACTGCCACCCAGCATGATGGCACACAGTTGGAGTCCCAGTACTAGAGGCTGCCATGGTAGGATTTTGAGAGCCTGGGCTATCTGGTGAGACTCTGTCTCAAACAAACAAACAAAAATATGATATTCCCCTGTAAACAGTAAGTGTTTGAATTCAGGTAAACCATATCTAGTAATAATAAATATTAATTATTTTGAAGTACTTAAGATGCAGGTTACTACATAAGGTAAGACTTTAGAATTATCTTAGTGAATTACCATATTTCAATGTGAGAGATATTTCAAACAATAAGGCTGCAATTAGCACATCTTCTTTGAGCACTTTATTCCTTAAGTTCAGTCGAGCATGAGCTTCAGATAAAGAAACTCTAAGAAAGAAAACAGGTTAATAAGAACATTAAATTACAAAATGTACACATTTAACAAGAGCATGAGTCACATGCTAAGAGATCAGCGTACTAGCTTTTTCTTTGTTTTCTTTTAAGCTATTTCTTTCCCATCAAAGAAGAAGCAAGTATCCTAACTTGTCCAAGGGGGGTGGAAAAAAAAAGAAAAAAAGGCTTCCACTTAGCCTCCACATCTACAGTAGGGATAAACCTAATATCTCTTATAGACACCTTGGTGCTTTCATCAGTTCCTCATCCCTAAAGTCCTCGTGGAATCCTACAGTTCAACGTTCTTGTCACATGAGTGAATTCTGTCCACCGCATCCTAAACTGCTCATTCCCTGGTCTCCTTTGAACACACACTATTAGTCACTACTTCCTCGAATGACTTCCTTCCTAAACATGTAAACTGCTTTCTTACCTGAATACTTCCTGCTTTCATAGGTCAGGTGTGAGGTTCTGAAATGACTGTTGGACTCAAGATTCAAGAAACTGAAGTTGACTGGATGACTTTGGCATAAATTATAAAATAAGGGTACTAAGTAAGATACATATTTGTAACCTACAGGGTTAAGATAAATCTGGGCTGAAGTTAGTGACATTGTAGTTTCCACCAACTGTTCTCTTGCTCTACCTGTTGGAACTAGAGATCAAATGTGATGACTCTCCAAATACCCAGTTAACTTTTATAGTTGCCCCATGGTTTCTTTTTTCCAAGGTAAATATTTCAGTACCTGTAATGTCTGATGGCTAGTGGTGTGGCTCAGAGGTATGAGGCCCTGAGTTCTAGCCTAAGCAACACACACACACACACACACACACACACAGAGAGAGAGAGAGAGAGAGAGAGAGAGAGAGAGAGAGAGAGAGAGAGAGAGAGAGAAAGAGAGAGAATCATGAAAAATAGTTTCCTTTGTTTTGTTTTGTTTTTTTTGTTTTTTTTTTGCTTTTTTCTTTTCAAAAAGGGTCTTTCTATATAGCCCTGACAATCTTGAAACTTGCTATCAGGGTGGCCTTGAACTCACAGAGATCCACCTGCTTCTGTTTTCTGAGTGCTGGAATTAAAGGTGTGTGCCACTATATCTGGTAAAACATAATATTCATTTCTTCAATATTCTAGTTACTTTTCTAATGACAAAATTTGGTTAGCCTTTCTAATATAGTATTGTACTTACTATGTGTACAGTATAGTATGTATATTGTATACATTTTACTGTCAGGTAAGGTAGTGGTATTTTCTTGCTCTTAATACATGTTCTGTTAATACAGCCTAAATCTCAAAAGATAAGTCACATTCCATGTTTGTTCATATTAGTCATGAACAGAATGAAATTTCATACATGCCTTTCTCATATTAAGTGGCATTACCCTTCTTCTACACATTCACACTTGGACTAGAAAGCCTGGGAACCTGGTTGGAGACTTCATGTTTATTCTATTAACCCTTTCCTTGCTGTGAAAGTCTCTCAAGGGGCTGGAGAGACAGCTCAGCCTTAGTAAATGCTTGCTCCACAAGCACAAGGACCCATGTTCAGTCCCCGGTACCCACACAAAGCAGGTGCAGCTCTGGAGCTTGCAATCCAGTGCTAAAGAAGGGACAAAGGAGGCCTTGAGCTTGCTCACCAGCCCGTCCAGTGAGTGAGCTCCGAGTTCCCCATCTTTTTCAAGAAAATAAGGTAGAGAGTGACTGAGGAAGATACCTGATGTTAGTTCTGGCCGTTTTGACGCCTCATGCATGCTTACACATATACAAATATGTACACATGCACATAAACAAAAACCAACAAGTACACTCAGAAATATGTACACACTCATACATGAGCTTAGGCAGGCAGCTCAGTGAATAAAGTGCTTGCTGTACAAACACAAAAGTTCAATTCTCAGAACCAATGTAAAAAGTGGAGTCTGGCAGTACATGGCTATAATTCCAACAGTGTAGAGCCAGAGACAGGCCAATCCCAGCCAGCATAGCCTACTTGGTGAGCTCCAGGCCAGGGTATGATCCTGTCTCAAACACAAGGTGGGTGGCATCTGAGGAATGACACCTGAGGCAGATCCATTGCTTCTACATGTGGGCACACACACACACACACACACACACACACACACACACACACACACACAAAATGCTATTATTTATCTTGAGACCAGGTCTTACCTAGCATAGGCTGGCCTTCACTCTGTAGCTGGGGATGAAACTCCTGTCTCCATTTTCTTAGGGATGAGATTATAGGTATGCACCACACCCACTTTAGATGGTTTTGGGGATTGAATCCAGAAACTTGTACATGCTAGGCAAACACTCTACCAACTGAGCTACATCTTCAGCCTATATTGATATTTGAATAGCTAACTTCTGGAAGCATTCATTGAAACTGTTAACCGTGACTTTATCTCAGGGAGACAGGTAGGAAAGATGGTGTTAGGAGGATGCATTACTCATTTTAGATTTTGTGATGATCATAATTTCTTTCATAACAAAAATTATTCATTATTTACTTCTTAAAAGAATAGCAATGTATTTATTAAAGTATTTTAAAGTACAAGGAACAGGGCTGTGGATATGGCTTGCCTTGCATGTGGAAGTCTGTGTTCAATCCTTGGCACCACACTAAATACATACATAAATAAACAGGAGTGCAAGGAAAATGCAGTGTCTCTCTTGGGTGAAGGGAGGACAGAGGGGTCAGAGGGGAGGGAGTGGAGGTGGGTTGGATCCAAACCCATCATAAGCACATATGAAGTAAGTCAATTACTTAATAAAGGAAATTTTCCTTAGGCCCGATTATAACATAGTTTGAAAACAAACAACTATATTAAAAAGCAATTATTTATCTTGAAATCTTTGCACTTTTTTCAGACAACTCATACAGAAAATCCAATATATATCATTCAGGGAAAAGAATTATTAGTGGTGCAAATGACTTAAAATATAACAGAAGAAGTCATTAAGTCATCTTAAATTCTTCTGAAATAAAGTAAATAATCAACCAGCCAACTACAAGTCAAACAGAGAAACAAATACAAAACCAAGTAAGTTAATTAAATTCATATCTAAAAGTCAATTTTGGCCTTACAATTCCAAGTTGAATACTTACAAATGTTTTAATGCAGATGCTGACAGCTTTGATCCATGTATAGAATCTGTTCTGATTCTGCGACTCGCTAGATAATAGCCATGAATCATTCTTTCTGCCTCCAAGCTGAATTCCATATTCAAATTCTTTGCAAAAGCCAGTAGCTAAGTTAAAAATATAAAAGTTTAAAGAGATTTAGTTTTATTATGGACATATTTCAAAAGTGTACTGGACTAATTTTTTAAAGTTTCTGTAATTTTACATCAAATATAAGTAAATATCTGGGCCATTTCTAGGTCACTGAGCACATTAAGTCATTACCTTCTATTTGTAAGAAATATGAAAGTTTACCTAAAATAATCTCTCTCATGGTGCATAAGTGAACTATGCACCAGACTGAATGACTGGTTGATTTTTGTGCTTCCAATGAGAGCTCTCACTGCTTCCAGAAGCTCTTTTGAATGTTTAATTCCTTGACAGTTTATTTCTCCATAACTTTCTCTCATTTTCCTTAGAACTACTGCCCCCTTTCCTTCCATCTTTTAGAGGGCCCTGAGCTAGACACCTGCAGTGAGTGAGGAGGTAATGATGGATACAATAAAGGGGAGCCCCAATGGCTCAGACAGAGCTGGGTAGAGGATGATTCTTGTTGACAGCTACACATATTGCTTTGGGGATGTGGGTGGGCAGTGCACAGGTGCCCTGGCATGAGTGTGGTATTCCAGGCATTGAATTCAGGTGTCAGGAACCCCCTCAATGGCCAGAGAATGACCCTAAAACAGCACTTACCACTGTCTGAGTCCTGCTTGCTGCTCCTTGTCTATAATTCCCAGTTCCTTAAAATCTTACTTTGCTGTATAGTTTCCCAATTTTTCATTGGCTTTACTATTTTAGCTGTTTTCTTCTTTTCTTAAACCCATAACACCCAAAGGAAACATCAGCCATTACTAGGATGCTATTAATTTTAACTTATGTGGATATATATTATATATTTAATAAAACCTGAATATTGGGGAGAAAGCACCCAGTCAAATCCTAGGCAGACAGCTCTGGAAATTCTTAAACCTTGAATACAAAGATAAACAGCTGAGTCAGTCACACACACCTTTAATTCCAACACAGGGAGAGCTGGAGTGGTGACCTCCACCCTTGATCCCATAACTCTAGAGACAGAACTTCTTCTGTTTCTGTAAGTTCAAGGCTACACGCCTTTAATCCTAACGTAGATGGGATAGAGTATATAAGGGCTCATAACCGCCCCCCCTGGAAAACCCCCCAGAAAAAACAGAAGGGAGAAGCAATTGACAAAAGCGACTGACAAAAGCAACTAGGAGCAAGGCTAAAATAGTTACAAGACAACTAAATAAAAATTAACTAAAATACTTCCTCTCTCTGATATTTCAGCCTTCCCCCAATAATTGGCTCTGAGTCTCATTTGTGATACTACAAGCTTACACTTTTTTTTAGTACTGTGGGGTTTGAACACTGAGCCATACACAGCTAGGAAAGTGCTGTACTGCTGGGCTACATTGGTATCCTATTTTTTGTATTTTACTTATAAGCTCTTTAAGAAGCACATTGCTATAGCCTGGCTTGGACGTCTTTGTCCTGTGTTTGTTCTGTAGTTTTCTCCAGGCTGCAGAACTGGATGATGACAACATAGTAGCCCCCTCTATTTTTTTTTTTTCTCTACAGTGGCATGATGATGCTGTCAGTATTTTGCACGTGAAAAGAACACGTGTACGCCGCCAAGAGAGCCATATTAGGTTGATTAAGGAAGAGGAAGGGGGGCGGAGAGGGAAGACAGAAAGAGAGTAGGGAGCGGAGAAGAAGAAAAGAGAAAGTCTTCCAGTGGTTGGAGACTTTGCAGAGCGTACCTGCAGGTGGGGGCGTGGCTATAGTAAATACCTAACAGACGCCCTCTCTGTTGTCTTTCAGAAAAGATTTATTGGCCCAGCAGTGTGGTTATCAATGTCTTCTGTATGTCAGCCCCTTCAGGGATTGCTTCAGGACAGCCCATATCATATATATCTAATGAATGCAGAAGGTAAGGGAGGCTTTCTGGAATCCCTCTATTTTGTCTGAAGACAGACAACTCTGATGGGTCTCCTGAGCTCCAGGGCTTCCCGCAGGCTTCCAGATGCCAACATTCAGCCTGCCTCACACTTGACTCTGATCTCTGCCCAACCTGGTCTCCTTCCTTCCTGGGATAATGATAGAAGAGTACTTTGTATCACACACTGAGGTGCTAAACCCTGTCTTCTCTACATCCCCAGTCCTCAGCAAATTGCATGCTCTTTGATTTGCATGGCAAATAGGCTTTCCACTTTTACTATTTCAGATTCTTAATAAAGTTCACAACTGTTCCCTAGCCTGAGCCGCGAAGGCTTTTTGCAAACTGCTAAAGCTCTAAGAGCCCACAATACATTGTTGCTTCAGGTAAGCCAGTTTTCTCATAGCTTCCCAAACATATTCATTTCTACTTCTCTGTCTTCAATTTATTGTTAATTTCTGCTTAAAATACACATTCTTACCATAATTTTTCTACCATTTCTTAATGCTTAACTAAATTTTCATCTCTTTCCTAAAGTTTTCTTGCATTCTATAGTCATATTTTTATTCTGAATTCTCTATATATTTAGAGATAGCAAACCAAAGCTCAGAGTTAAGTTGCCTCCTGAATGTTTTATGTGTCTTGGTTCTCTCTCAAATAATAGACTACTTTAAAAGGAAGTTCAAAAGTCATGAAATGTGGATAAATACGCTATGTGTCCTAGATTAATTTTCTATAGAAATATTCTATTTTAATATGCTGATTTTATTATTTATTTGAGACAGGTTTTCTCTGTAGCCCTGGGTGTCCTGGAACTCACTCTGTAGATCAGGCTGACCTTAAAGTCAAGAGATATGCCTGCCTCTGCCTCCTGAGTGCAGGGACAAAGGCATGTGCCACCACAGCCTGGCAACATGGATCTTTTAAAAAGCTTTGGATATTGGGATAAATAATAAGCTTAGCATTCCTCACACAGCTGTTCAGCTATTTTTTTCTATACAATGTACTTAAAATGTTCAAAATCTGGAAGAAAGATGGTATAGAAGAACACCAGCCAAGCATGGTAGCAAATGCCTGTAATCTTGGTGCTTGAGAGGTAGAAGCAAAAGGATTAAGAGTTCAAGGCTATCCTTGGCTACCATAGTGTGTTCCAAGCTAGCCTGGGCTACATGCAACCTTGTCTCAAAATTAAAAACAAAAACAAAAAACCAGATAAACTAATCCTAGAAGAAGAAAAAGATAATGTCCAAATAAACTTCTATTTAAATTAAGAAATGGGCTGATGAACTGGCTCAGTGACTAAAGACACTTGTTCCCAAGCCTGACAACCTGGGTTTGATCCCCAGAAGCCACGGGGTGGGAGAGAACTACAGGATACAGGTTATTTTTTTATTTTTATGTGAACACAGGGGTACACTTGTGCCCACACACATGCAAAATGTGTGTGCACATGCATGCATGCACACACTGTATAAACAAACAAATGTAAAAAAATAAGTACATTGAGAAACAATGAAATGGGCATTCTGGGTAAGCATTTTATCTACCCTTACCTTTTCAAAATCTTCAGTTGTGAACTGTTTAGAAGCTAAATAAAGCGACCCTTCAGGGTCCACAGCCTTCTTTAGAGTATGCTGCACTGTAGGGAGAAGAGGGTGGCACGGGGATGACTCGCTGCAGTTAATCAACAATCCAAAGGCCTCCCCAAGATTAGCTGGGATGGAACTGCAGTCCTACATAGACCAAAGGCAGGGCAAACACTAAGACAACTGACTGGAAACAGTTAAATACAAATTGATCATTATAGTACTTAACCTACTTAGTGATTATTTCATTATTAGCTATAGTTTAAAGTAATTTCTGAAAATTGTGAAAAGCAACTCTTAAAGTTCTCATTGAGTATTATTACATAATATGTATTAGAGCCTTCCAAGGCTCAGTTGGGAATGTGCTTGCTGTGTGAGGGTGCTGAATTCATCCCTCAGAACCCAGTCAGAAAGGCTGAGTGCTGGGGATGCTGATACACAAAGACCCTTGCTGACTAGACAGTCTAGGTAAACTGGTGAGTTCCAGAGAGAGACTCTATCTCAAGATCTAAGGTAGACTGGACTTGAGGAAGACATCTGAGTCAACCTTGATATCTCTCTCTCTCTCTCTCTCTCTCTCTCTCTCTCTCTCTCTCTTTCTTTCTCTCTCTTTCTCTCACACACACACAATGTCACTATTCAAACAGAAACTTCTACTGACTTGACATTAATTTTCATGACTGAAAATTCAGGGGTGGAGATGTAGCTCAGACATAAAACCAAACATTAAGACTATTGTTAAACAATTGGATCATTATTCAGTTGTAATGTCTGATAAAGTATATGAATAAATTAATAACAAAAGCATTATGAATCATATCACAGGATATAATAATGCACATCTACACTCCAGCTCTCATCAGTCAGCAGAATTGCTAGCTTGAAGCCAGTCTAAGGTATGTACTGAGTTACAGCACAGCCTTGGTTATATAGCAAAACCTTACCTAAAAAATGAGGAAGAAGAGGAAGAAATATAAAGAGGAAGCGGTTGGAGGGGGAGAATATTATAACAAATTAACAGTTCTTTGAGAAACATTTAAAAACATTTATTTTCTCTTTGAGAAAGGGTTTCATGTAGACCAGGATGGCCTCAAATTCACTATATAGCTGAGGATGACTGAACTGTAATGTCCCAAGTGCATGGATTACAGTAAGGGGGCCTCCTAAGCAATAGTCTAACAATAAGCTAGTCAGAGTCCTTACCATCTGACCAATCAGAGTATTAGTTTTCTGCACATTTCTCCTTGAAGATGAATCCATATCAACAAAAGACCAAAAACTGCACTGAATAGGAAAAGTCATTTGCTGATGGTTATCATCTCCAAACTTCTTTCCTGGGATGAACACTGTGATGCTTCTGCTGTCCAAAACTGCATCAGAAAATATGACCCACATGTTACCTAAGAATCAGATGCTGCACATCCTAACAGTTTTTATTGTCAATCATATAAGATTTTTATATTCTAATAGATATCCTTTATGTCTACAAATTAATAACAAACATCATATGAAATTTTACTATCTAAAACATATAGTGAAGACACAAATAAATTTGGTTGCTTTAAAAGACAATGCTAAAATCAGAGCAACTGCCACAGAAAAGAAGAAGGTAAAACTATTTGAATGTCTGTGCATGTGTTATTTGAGAATCACCAGTCCAGAGCACAAGCTGGAACTGTGGTTGGACACACACAGTCCAGGCTTTCATTAACCCAGCTGGCCTCAAACTCACCATGCAGCTGAGGATGGCTGGAACTGTGGTCCCGGCTCCCATGCACAGGATTATAGGTATGTGTCACCATGCATAGTGTATGCAGTGCTTGGGATAGGACGTAGGGCTGTGTGTATGCTGGGTGCACATTCTGTCAACTGAGCCACATTCCCAACCCAGTAATGTCCTTTTATGTGGTGAAAAAAAATGATAATAAGCAGTCCATTCATGAGAGAATGTCAGAAGACATGATTTATGACTGAGGAAAAGTAGATTTCCAATTCATCATGGTCAGAACCAAAGCCCTCTCCCTATAAGACCCAAACGCACAAAAGTAGAGAGATCCTACGTCATTTTCACCTTCCCTTCACACTGAGTAACAGTCACTCTACGGATTTAATTTTTTCTTAGCATTCTAACTCCCAAATGGATTTCAAATTAATCTTTTAACTCATCTGACAGTCTTTTGTGTCCACACCTTAGACTTCCGTTACTATGAAAAAACACCTGTTATTAGCAACTTCAAGATGCGACTCATTTGACTGTTGTTCTGGAGGTTTTCGTCCATCATGGAGGGGAGGACATGACAGAGGAGCTCACATCATGGTAGACAAGAAAGTAACAGAGAATGCTGTACTTGCTGGCTCCAGGGGAGGGTGCCACCTCCACACAGGCTTAGTCTTCCTTCCATAATTATCCTCTCTGGAATGACTTCCAGACACACTCAGAAGTGTGCTTTATTAATTTCCTAGGTGTGTCTGTACACATATGCAAGTGTACAGTCATGACTATCACATCAGACTTTTCTTTCCCTTAACTGTAAATATTTACCCTTATAGAAACTGCCCAGACAGTCTGCACAATGACCACACTATTTGCTGCTCCCACCAACAATACAAGAGAACTCAGAGGTTCTACATCCTCAACAGTTTTTCTTGTCAACTATTGAAATTTTTTGCCATTCTAGTAGGCAGGACTAAATACAAAATTAGCAGAGCCCAGTGTAAAGCAAGAATCTAGCATGCTGTTAAAAAGCAGGAAAAATGCTTCTATTCAAGGTACTAATAAGAACAGCTTTTACCTTAAATGTATTTTATATATCTTTATATTTATACATCAGTGACCTCTAATAAATGCATTTACTTATCAAGCTGGACTCATACCTGTCATTCTTTGGTAAGTTGGCACTGTTTAATATGTAGGTAGGCATCTCTTTTGTACCTTTCCAGAGAATTCACACTATTATACACTCTGACTATGTGAGACCTATCTCAGGTATGCTATGCTGGTGCAGCATTCAAAATTGGTCAATGTGGAACTGGAGGGATGTATAAGTGGTTAAGAGACTGACTGCTTTTCCAGAACACCTGGATTTGATTACCCAAACCAACATGGCAATTCACAACTGTCTGCAAATCCAGTTCCAGAGGATCCAATGCCCTTTTCTAGCTTCTAGGAGCACCCAGAACACATATGGTGAACAGGCAAAACATTCATACTCATAAAATAAAATAGTAAAAACCCAAAGCAAAATCAATATAAGCTATCACACTAATAGAGTAAAGCAGATAAATCACATAATCAAGTGATTATGTTAATAGTTAATAGGTGTAAGAAAAAAGATTTGACAAAACCCTACAGTGATTCATAATAAAACATCTTCGCAGATAGAAATAGAAGGAAATCTCTTGATCGTTGGTTTTCAAATTAAAACAACAAACCCCCTACAGCTAGCATTGCACTTAATGGGGAGAAATCTGAAGATCAAAACAACTATTTTCCACATCGTGCTAAAAGTCTTAGATAATGCAATAAGATAAAAAGAAACAAATTGGCCCAAAATAGTCATTTTATTTATATATAAATATTTATTTTTATATAAATATATATACTAGAACCTTGAGTAAAGGCTAAAACAATGTATTTGCAAAGTTAATTCTTATATTTTTCTAAAGTAGAAGTGAGAAATGACATTTGGTCTAATTTTCATCTCTTAAATCTGGTGCAGTGTTACTCATCTGCTGAATGACTGTGTGGTTCTGATGAGACACAGCTAAACAGGCAGAATAAGCTGAGACAGTACTGTTTACCTGACTGAAGCTGTTCCAGTCTATCTTTCTTATGTGATGTCAGGTCTCCCAGGAAGCAGACGCCACCCTTAGCTAGCAAAGCACTGCCAGCTTGAATGCTCACTGCTCCTGTTCCATATTTATTTCTGGACACGGTTGGAAAAACTTCAGTAGAGGTAGGGTGACGTACACCACGGGACACAAGATTCATGCTATAATTCAAAAGTCTAAGGAAAAATAAATTAATCATTGATGACATTTGATAATTAATTTTCAGATTTCATTACATGTTAGAAACATGCTTAAATTTAATTTGATCTAATGTCTATCACTACATGTGTGAAAGATGGTATTTTATTTGAACAATTTACTATATAGAGAGACTTAGAGAAACAACGTACAATTATATAATTATAAAATAATTTCTTGAGATACCTAGAAGAAAGTATGTCCCCCTAGAAAAGAATCAGAAAAAGCTATAAGGTAGCAACGTATGAACTGGATCTTTGTTGTTTTATAGATTATCCTCTTTTATATATTCCAAATTAACTCATTAGGTTTGCCAATACCCCATCTTGGCTTTTTTTGCTGTTTCTATATTATAACTCTTGCTACATCTTCTCTTTTGTTCTGAATATTATTATTTACTGCCTCAATGTCTTCAATGCTCAAATTCAAATTATGAGAAAGGAATGCTACCTTAGTTTAGTGTTATGATAAATCTGAGATATTCTCCAAGCACTCATGTGTTGGGGGTTGGTTAGATTATGGGCTTGAGTGAAGTACATGGATCCTGGTGCTGTCACCCAATCAATAGATTCACCTCCATAGATCCACAATATGATGGCAGATTTGGGAGATGGTGCCTCTTAAGTAAATGGGTCACTACTATTAGCATTCCCTGAAAAAAATAGATGTCTTCTGCCTCTTCCTGCTTCTCTTCCTCTAGTTTTTGTCTATTCAAAGTTGAACTGTTTTCTCTGCCATGGCATAGTGTCTCACCATTGGTCCATAGCAATGAATAATAGACTAACACTGGCAACAAAAATAATTTTTTTGTCCTTTGAAATGTGTCTTTTGTATGCTTACCACAGCAGTGAAAAGTCTGTCCAATGTGGCTATCTTTAGAACTCTTACCACAAAAATTGTAGCTTTCTGATGCAACCATCTATGATGACCAGATATAAACAAGCACTGCAGAAAGACCCAGGTAGTGTCCCTTAGATGTAGATAGGCACGCCAGAACATGTGTTCAGTGTATGCATCATCACAAAGGATTTAAACATCAGTCTGGGATGACACTGAGGACATTCAGATAGAAACATTTCTGGCCTGAAATGAGCAGTGGTTCTTAGCTGTAGATCATATTAAACTCATATAGGAAGTTTAAGTTTTGCTTTAAAACAAATTCTAATGTCCATTTCTACTCTCTAACTACTTAAAATAAGATTTTTGGAGGTGCTAGAAAACTTTTAAATTGTTTTCTTTTGTTTTTGGTATTTTTGAGACAGGGTTTTTCTTTGTAACAGTCCTGGCTGTCTTGGAACTCACAGAGATCCACCTGCCTCTACCTCCAGAGTGCTAGGATTAAAGGTGTTCACTACCATTGCCTGAAAAGTATCTTTTGTTTTGAGACAAGGTCTTACTGTGTTGCCTTGCCTGATTTCAAGACTGAATAATCAGGACTGTATACTACTGACCTAAGACTAAGACATGAAACATAAGAGAAAATAAATTGGACTTCCTCAAAACTGAAGTGTCTGCCCATCACAGACATGTTTCAGGAAACTCATAAAAAGCAAGCTTTTGGAATAGCAGTCTCAGTCTGCTCATGGGACAAAAATGCATCTAAACAACTTACCTAAAAATTGAAAAAACATAAACACTTCAGGAGATACGCAAGTGGTCAATAAACACACGAAGAACAGCTTAACTCAGTAAAAACTAGAGAAATGTCAGTTGGAATCCTGAGGTGCCATTTCACTTGTACTGCAAGGGCTCTTATAAAAAAAAATACCAAGAGTACCAAACAGTGGTAAGGACAGAGACAGACAGAATCCTTACAACGTTAGTAGGAATGTAAAATGGCCCAAGCAGTTTTGAAAACCGTTTTGTGGTTTGTTATAGAATTAAATGTGCATCAACCTTACACCCCAGCAATGCTACTCCAGGTCTTTATCCAAGAAAATGAAACACTCCACAAAAATTAAACAAGAATGTATACAGCAGGGATGGGCATGTAGCTCAGTGACAGAGAGCTTGTCTACTACATACCAAGTCCTGGGAATTATCACTATCACCACAAAGTCAAAATAATAAGAACAGTTTATTTATAATAGCCAAAACATGTACATTTCAGAGATCCATTATCAGGAGAAGAGTAAAACATAGTGGCATACTCATGTTAAAGGACTCCTCAATAAAAATGTCAAACTAGTGACTCATACAAGCAAATCAATCTTAAAAATACATTGAGCAAGATAGACTTACTCAAAAGAACACTTGTTAATGTCAAGTACAAGAAGAGGAAAATTAGACAGGCATGGTGGTGGATCTTTTTAATCCCATCACTTGAGAGGCAGAGGCAGGCAGATTTCTGAGTTCAAGGCCAGCCTGGACTATAAAGGAAGAGTTCTGGGACAGCTAGAACCACATGAAAAAAAAACCAGGAAAATTATCTTACAGTTATAAGTGAAGAAAGGCTGAAATAAATTTTTAGAGTATAAGAATATTGTTTTATTATGGGTATAGTTTATAAAAGTGTAAATACATTTGTGTGCTGGGTATTTTTGTCACAACAAACTTTTTTTTATCACTTGAAACAAACTACTGTCACCTGGGGAAATGAAACCCCAACTAAGAAACTGCCTCCAAAGTACTGGTCTGTGGGCATGTCTGGTAGATATTTTCTTGATTAATGATTAATGTGGGAGGGCCTAGCCACCATGGCCTGTGTCACCTTGGGCAGGTGGTCCTGGGCTATATAACAAAGGTAGCTGAGCAAGCCACAGAGAGCAAGCCAGTAATAAGTGGTCTTTTTTGGTTCCTGTATGTAGGCTCCTGCCTTGACTTCCTGCCCCGACTTCCCTCAATGATGGACAGTAACATGTAAGGTGAAATAAACCCTTTCCTCCTCCAAAGTGCTTTTGGATCATGGTGTTTATCACAGTAATGTAAAGCAACTTAAAAACTCTGCCAACACTCAGTATTTTTTTTAATAATGATAATGTGGGCTGGAGAGATGGCTCAGAGGTTAAAAGCACTGGCTGCTTTGATCTTCCAGAGGTCCTGAGTTCAATTCCCAGAAACCACATGGTGGCTCAGAACCATCTATAATGGGATCTGATACCTTCTTCTGGTGTGCAGGAATACATGCAGACAAAGCACTCATATGCACAGAATACAAATAACATTTTAAAAATATAAGATCTGATTCTATCACTATATATAAATTTTATCTAAACCAACTAACCAAATAAGCAAATTTCTCATTAATCTAAAATGCCATAAGAAAAGCCAAAGGTTGATCACAAACAGGAAAAAAGAAAAAGGTTTTAATTTGTAATAGATATCACCAATCAATAAGAAACAGATAAATAATAAAATAGAAAAGTAATAATGATTAAAAATAGGAAGTTCACAAAATAATGTATTTAATAAGCCCCAAATCATGATTACAATTAAAGAAATGCAAACTTTATCTTATTAAAATAACTTTTTCTATGCACTAGAAGTTAAATTTTAAAAGCTTGTCAATCCCCAAAGTTAGTGAGACTGAGAGAAGCAGTTTTAGGTGGTCAGTGCAAGAATGCATTCATATAGTCTGCTACATCTAACACTGTATTGACATTGCCAGTGATGATTTAATTTTAGTCAAACATTATCTACTTAAATAAGTTAATGCTATATTTGAATTTTAAAATATTTAATTCTGTAAATTTATTTTTTTCAAAATTGCATAGTAGCTATAAGGAGGATCTTCCTAGCTTTCTGACCAATGCAGGGACTTCCTTCTGAAGTCACATACTAAGTAGGCACTTAGCCCCAGGATAGGAAGGTGACCCTCACCCTCAAAGACAACTGGAGAGAATTTTATAGCTTTATCCATTCAAATATAGGGAACCTGTATCACTGAAGGGAATCCATCACAAATAATAAGAAAATTGCCACTGAATCGTAGATAAAAATTATTTGAAAATAAAATGATAAAAGCAAAATATTGAGTTAAAGAGTGTGGGGCAAGGAAGTCTGGGAAAGATAAATTTGTAAAGGTCTGACTGGGAAAATGCTTTGAAATTTTGAGGCTAGATTCTTAAAATATTAAAAGCAAGTATTTCAATTATAAGGCATATTTTAAAAGTTTTGAACTTTATTAATAACAATTTATTTAAACATTTTAGTATCCAGGTACATTCTAAATAATCATCTTATAGTAATATCAGTAGAAAGAATTTGTACAAATATGTGAGCAATATATAATTTGAAAACTTCTTGGCACAATCTTACCTATCTACAAGCAGAGTGTCACTGGTTATAATTAAAATATCCAAACAGTCTTCTCGGTCCCTGTTGCAGTCATTTGTCTGTACTAGACTCATCAATAAACAGAGTTTGAGCAAATTGTAAGTCCCAGGAGGAACAATCTGTGATGCAAAGATATTGGCAAGCAGTGCTGTGAATTTCCAGCATGAGCTGGAAGTCAAGGAGAGGAGACACCTGAAGTTGTCATTAATTCCTGAAGAAACTGAAAGAAAATAAAAATGACGGATTATTTGCTTCCATCTGTCCAAAATACAGTTTCTCTGATGTGCCATACTCAAACTTTATGATATTATGATTGGTGGCTGTGCACGTCTTGGTCACCTCGTACACCCATATGAATTAGTTGTAAACCACAGGCAAATCATGTGTTTTGAAGCCCTACGTGAGGCAAGCAGGGATGGAGCTTCAGTACTACTGTTTGCTCTTGCTCAGAAACACTGGGATGTTATGGTTTGAAGGATTTATAGTCTTCTACTTTGAAATCGCTGTACTGTGCTGCATTGTAACATTGTAAATGTTCTTCACCTGACTTTCTCCAGCTCCTTATTATTTTATTTTCAAATAATTTTTATGTAGGATTCAGTGGATAATAGAGAAGAAGCTGTGCACGGTTGTCCCTGCCCTGTGCCTGGGCTGCCCTCAGAGCACAAATCTCCTTTACTCACATGTGCCCATGGACAGAAAGGCCTATCTTAGTCTCACTTCTGTGAGACTAAATGCTTAAATCTGTAGAATGTGTTTGAATATGTAAAATCCTAGAGTTCAACACAAAAAAAATCAGACTTTCCACCTACATTTAGCTGTGTTCTGCTAACAAACTAGTAAGTTGTGAAGTACAGTGAAAACAGTCACCAAACTGTCGATTTTTGTTACTTGCTTTTTTCAAGAGTTTCTTTCATCTAAGAATTCTCTCGGAGATAAACTAAAGGATCTAGAATTCACTTGCATTTAAATTCAAGTTGGGCTTCTATTACTGCAGATTCTAAATTTCCCACTCTATATTCAAACTTAACAATTCTGCCCAAAGCTTGACTGCCAGAGAGACCACCGAAGACAGAGATGTCTGAAATCTAACAGCAAGGTTTATTGTCAGTGCAATACAAGCCAGGCAGGGAGCTTACTCCAGGCTTCCATAGCAACAGAGCAAGGGGGAGCTGCTTTTCCTAAGTTACATGGATTTTTAAAGGCAAAAACTATAACAAACTCAGTTGCTTGGGGACACAGTGCAAGTGTGCTACTTATTGGCTCATGCTCAGGGACTTTCTATACCAAGGGGTTCTTGGACTCCACCTGGGGTGGCTGGTTTTTGATTAGCTGTCTTTAGGTTGGAACATTTTGTGGTTTGACCACAAGGCATGTTCTTAGCTAATGCTTGGTCTATTCTTCTCCCAGAACTGGGCAGATCCCCTGCCAAGAATGTGAAACTGAACTTTATTTCACCTTTTTTGTAAAATGGCTAATAGAATAAAAAACCGAGTTTACTTTCTTACTAACCTTTCCCATGTAGATATGAAGCAAGTTAAAAGGGCAGGGATGCTCTCTATTTTGTAGTTATATAATGCTAACTTATGTTGGATCTGTCCAGGGACACTGTTGGTAAGAAAGGTGATATTTTAGTTCCCTTGCTTTTATCTGGTCTCTTTTCAGGGCCCAGGAAAGAAAAAGGCCAGTACTTACTGTTCCCTCCCTTAGACCACAGCAGTTACTAGGAATTGCCTTGGTGAGGAATTGAATCTCTTAAGTCTTGGTGCCCTGAGTTTCTGTTTCTTACTATGTGACCCCAAGTTGACCAAGAACTCATGATCCTCCTGCTTCTGCCTCCAAGCACTAGCCTCATTAATTGTGTATTACCATGCTCAGGAAAATGTCAGAGACATTTTTCTCATTACTGACTTACAAAAAACTAACTTAAGATTTAGTTCAAGAAAGCTCTTCAATTCCATCAAGATTAATTACCTTGTTTCCTTCCTTAATGACACTTGGATGCAGGGGTTGTTTCATTGGCTAGTTTTGTGATGTTTAGTTGGAGGAACAGTCTTGCTTTGTAACTCCAGCTCCGTGGCATCTCAGTATGTAGCTCAGGCTGGTCTCAAGCATGTGTTCAGCCTCTCAAGTGCTGGGATTACATATGTGAACTACCACACCTGGCTCAATGGCCATCTGACTGACCACCTACCATATGAATTAAGAATAGACAGCCTGATGTTCTGTTTTACTATGTTTCTAGGGCTTAGAAAAGGGCCTAGCATAAAGGAAAGCAACACTGTCAAATAGATGAAAAATATATTAAAATATATAATTTAGCTTACCTTCTGCTGTGTAAGGGGTGATACTATTTGCTTCTACACAGAGAGCAGTTTGGGAAGTTTTGACACAGGCTGGAATTCCAATAATTTTATATTCATTTCCTATTTTCATTTTATTCACTAGTTCATCTATGGTTATTAAATACAAAAGAAAATAACATTCATTAAATGAAAATTGCATATCATTGTATGGTTCTAACATTTGGAACCAGTGACAATTCAGTAGCTGAGTTAATAGTGAAGTATTGACTTTTGTTTGGTATAGTATCAATATGCAGTGGCACCAATAATGGAAACCAAGGCTATTTTATTGCTGGTATATGTTGAAATTTATAGGAAATATGAATTAACTTCAAGTAGCATGTGATATAGAAACTAGGTTAATTATTCACCTATAATGCATTCAAGAGGAAAAATACCATTCTATATAACATAAAGTATCTTTCAATTAAATGCTAAAGAATGGTAATAAGCTGGGCATGATGGCACAAAGTGCCTGCCATGCACTTTATTGGGCATGGCTGGTCACATCTGTAACCTCAGTGCTAGGTGGTACAGTGGATAGAGAGGCCAATTCCTGGAGCTCATGGGCCAGCCTAGCCCAATGGATGAGCACCACATTCTGAGACTGACCCTGTTTCAAAAAGAGGGTGGAGAGAGATCTGTAAGATCTACAGTACTGACTTCTATACATGCCCATAGGAACAAGCACATATAACACACACACACACACACACACACACACACACACACACACTTCCCCTGTCCCTTATCTCTCCTCTCTTACCTGAACACAAGCACCAAATGCCTCAAACCAACCAAAAATCAGTGAAAAAAACACAACTAAAGAGTCATCTCTCTAAATGAATACTTTTAATTTCTCTAATTTTAGTCCAAATAAAAATGCAAGGTTCTGTTTTTGTTACAACTCTAACAAATCTAGATCCTGTGAGCAATGTCCTACTTCATGGCAGACACTTGTTTCCTTGTACATTTTACCCATCAGTTCTTTTTTTTGTTTTGTTTTTTGTTTTTTTTTTAAACTTTATTTATTTATTTATTTGCCTTGGTGTTTGCCTGGAACTGGAACTGCAGACAGTTGTTAGCTGCCACGTGGGTGTTGGGAATCGAACCCGGGTCCTCTGGAAGAGCAGACGGTGCTCTTAACTGCTGAGTCATCTCTCCAGCCCCCTACCCATCAGTTCTTAACAAATAGTCGTGTGTGTGTGTGTGTGTGTGTGTGTGTGTGTGTGTATGTCATCCTCATGTTTAACAAATATTACTACATGCAACAAAATCCCCAAATTTCTTCTTTTATGATGTTCATATCCTAATAAATTTTTTTTGAGATGGAGTCTTATTGTGTAAATCTGCCTGGCCTGGAACTTGCTATGTAGAACAGGTTGGCCTTGAACTCACAGAGTCCCTTTGAGTGATGGGATTTAAAGCACACACATATAGAACAATGTGATATCATTACTATAAAGAGACCATGACCCTGGGACTTGGCAACTCCTGATAAAGATGACTGAAGTGGGCTGTCTCTGACTCTTTTGCCTGCTCTTGTGATCCTTTTCTTCCTATTGGGTTGCCTTGTCCAGCCTTGATATGAGGGTTTGTGATGTCTTCTTATGCTGGGTTTGGTTGATATCCCTGGGAGGACTGCTCTCTTCTGAAGGGAGGAGGGGATCTGGGGGATAAGAGAGAAGAGGGGACTTGGAGGAGTGTAGGGAGGTGGGCTGCAGTCAGAATGTAATGTATGAGAGAATAAATAAAAGAAAAAAGGTGACTTTCCACTCTTTAGCTGTCAGTATGTTTATAGTATGTGAATATAAACAAGATTTCACATTTTATAACTATTTTGAATTCAAACAGAATTTTACATACCTCTTAGAAAAATACTAAGTGATTGAAACCTAAGTGGCTGGTTCTTTGAATCTCCTTGAAAAGCATGAAGCACTTTTGTGGTAATTATTTCAACTATCTGTTTATCTTAAGGTAAAAACAAAAAATGTTAGTGGAATACATATTGTTTAAGTTTCCTATTGAAATATAAGAGACTATTTTGAAAATTATCACAAAAAGTAATTTTTTTTTTTACCACCAAGTACTCTAAATTTTCTGTCCTCCTGGAGTGAAGATGAACACAAGCTGCATACGAAGTCATTTCTTACTGTTGCAGACTCCGTAGCGCCAGGCACATGGACTCTTATACACTGAAACCCTGGAAGAGAACAGTGCTGAGCTAAGCTGTTCTCATATGTTCCCATTTCAATCCTTTACTATATCACTTAGTATTTATTGCATGCTTTAGTTATGTATTGGAACAGGCTGTCACAACATAGTCCAGGCTAGTCTTGAACCCTCCATCCCCATCTCAGCTTCCCAAGTGCTAGTAACATGGCTGTGTCTTTCCAGGCACTGTGCTAAAGCACCAGTGACATCAGCATTTAAATACACAACTTCTGTATGTGGCAGGGAGAAGCTTTTTCAGTATATGACATCATTTGTAGAGTTCAGAAAGGAGAGGGGAAGCATCCAGCTCAAGCAACTTTGAGGATCAATGAACACTTCTCATTTGCTCTTCCAGGGTAATATAAACACTGACTGAACTGTGGTGCGCAGGGAAAGACTGTCTGGATTATACACAGCAAATAAACATACGGACAGTGGGAGATGCCCAAGTATCTCTATTACATTTTGATTAGTCGCTAACTGTAAATATGGTTTGGGATGAAATAGCTTGGGTTTTCATTTCCCATTTGAACACAGACCTTTTGAAAGAGGGCACACTTCCTCTGAGCAGAGGAATCTCGCTCCTTGTGTGTACTTGGTTACAGTTGTCATCGCAATCACAATTCCTTGCATCATGTAAAATCTCTGAGATGAATAATTAAGTGGAAACTCACAAAGATCAAGACTGTAACTTGGCAGGGAAGGTAAATGTGTTAACTTCAGCATAATATTGATCTGATAAGAACACAAAAAGGTTATTAATAAAACTTGTAATCAAATTTGGCTTGCCTTATTATATAATAAGAATACTATATAGTTTGTTATTGTTGCTATGAACCAAATATTAAGTCAGATAAAAGATAAAATTTAAATACAAAATGCTGTGGGACTATGTTCTTGTACACTGTTAATATTTGTCACTTATATTGGTTTAATAAAACACTTATTAGTCAGTAGGCAGGCAGGAAGTATAGGTGGGGCAATCAGACAAAGAGAATTGTGGGAAGAGGAAAGGCAGAGAGGAGATGCCAGACGCAGGAAGCAAGATGAGAATGTTGCACTGAAGCAAAGGTACCAAGCCACGTGGCTAAACATAGATAAGAACTATGGGTTAACTTAATCATAAGAGCTAGTTAATAATAAGCCTGAACTACTGGCTAAGCAGTTACTATAATATTAAGTATCCAAATCAATTATTTCATAAGGGGTTGTGGGACCAGCCGGCTGGGACAGAAAAACATCTGGCTGCACAAATCCTATAACATTTTAATTAAAAGTATCACAATGAACTCATTATTTTTCCTTTGAAAATACCCATTCTCTAGATATGTATACTAAAAAAACAATATTAGCCTGATAGCATTGGAAACTTTAGTGCCCAAATTGTGATATCAAAATATTAATTCTCAGTAAAAAGGAATCAGAGCCCTTCAATAGGGAATTAGTGATTCCAAGTCTGGAACAGAAAATATAGGAGATGGCATTGGGGCATCATCTTTAAATTTTTTAAGAACATGCATGCATGCATGCATGCGCACGCACACACGCAGCACAATACACATATGGGGATCATTTTTCTCCTTCTACCATGTAGGTCCTAGCGACAGAATTCAGGTAGTCAGGCTTGGAGGCAAATGCTGCAGACAGACTAAAAAGTTCATAAATTCCTCTTGTTGTAGGAAAGAAATACTGGTCATTATTACATTTGCTATCTGTTTTCAAGTCATTACTCTTCAAAACTTTTAAAACGAAAATAAATATTTATCCTGTCTTTCCCAAAAAAATTGTATTTCATAACAACCAAATAAATGATGATAAATAGTAACTTATTTTATTTTCATTTTTTTAGTGCTAGAGATTAAAATCAGAACCTTGATCATACTAGGCAAATGATCTCCTACCTAGCATATCCCCAGGCCAGACAATTTCTTTATAGAATAATTTCAGATAATAAATTCAAAAAGGGTGGCAAAATTAGAAACATTTTTAAAAACTGGGATGCAGGTATTCTAAAATTATTAGGTGAGAGTTGATAAGACATTTTATAATGGTGAAATAACAATATTATCTAAACCACTGATCAACTGTGACATCACTAAAAATGGCATCCTTTATATCCTTATGATATGGAATATGTAACACTATGTAATGTATTGTTAAAATGAGTTGAATTTAGACCTAAGCCTAAGTCAGTCTTATGTTTTTTATACACACACACACACACACATATACGACACAGGGAAATAACATACATGATATCATAAGAAAGTAATTACACAGATTCAGATTCATAATATTTTACAGGATAAAGGAAGGACTAGGAATAGCATTAGGCTGAGGAAGACTCAGCAAGCTACATAGAGGAAATCTGCTGCAATCTATGAATGTTGTTTTCATATCAGTTTTGATACTGATTTGTCTTTCTTTACAGGGGAATGGCTTCCCTTTTTGGGGGGTGGGTAGGCTCTAGTATAGCCCAGGCTGGCTTCATTTCCTGTGTGGCTGAAGATGACTTTAAATCACTAATCTTCCTGTTTCTACCTCCTAAGTGAAGAGGTTATAGGGCATGCACTACCTCAACCAGGCCTTGGTACTGGCTCTAAACTAAAACCAAACAAAAAGCTCTTCAGATAAAAATGAGAAAAAATTAAAATATGAATGAGATATTAGATGATATCAAAAAAGGTGATGATGACATTGTGGTTACATAAGAAAAAGATGACAGTTTTTAGACATTGACACTGAAGTATGTATGGGGTGAGATATGGAACATCAGGGATTTGCTTTATAATATTTCAGATAAAAATAGATAATGCATATACGCTGTATCACTGAGTTTGAATGACAGATATATGGAAGTCCATTGAATTAATTTCTTTACTTTTGGATACTTTCAAAATAGTTATAAAAATGTCTACTCTTAAAAGTAGTAGGAAATATAGGGGAAAAAAAGCATATCAAGATAGTTGTGGTTTATGTTGCCTGTCAACTTGGATTCAGTAGCACCTAGGGATGAACACAGGACACTGGTAAATGTACTGTTGGGAGATGATTAACCACGGGAAGCCCACCTTCCCTGAACATGGATAAGTAGCCTTGGGAAGCAGATCTGTCCTGAATGGGATTAGCACTAAAACAAATTCTTCTTCTTTTAAATAGTTTCTGTCAGATGTGTTGCTACAGCAATGAAAATCGGTAGTGGAGATCTGTGAGATGGCTCAGCAGTTAGTGCTCTGACTGCCCAAACTGATTGCCTGACCTCAGTTCCATCCCCTGAGCCCACATGGTGGAAGGAGAGGACCTGGATAACTCCATTGTCCTCTGACCTGCAGATACTAATAATGGAGTGTGAGAAGCCCTCAAACAAAAATGATAAATAAATGTAAAAAAAAATAGAAAAAAATTGGATACAGCAAATAGTATATTGAACTTTGGAAAATGTACTCTTTTTTTAAAAAATTATTTGTATTTTGTTATGAGTGCTCTGCATGCCAGAAGAGGGCATCAGATCCTACTAAAGATGGCTGTGAGTCACCATGTGTTTGCTGGCAGCTGTACTCAGGACCTCTAGAAAAGCAGCCAGTGTTCTTAACTGCTGAACCATCTCTCCAGCCCTGGGAAATATGCTATTTGATAACTTGTGAACACAGTAAAGTATAAGTTATTTTGAAAATTTGTACCCATGGTTTCAAAACTTAACATTAATTAAAGCTTACTTGAGTTTCGGTCTGTAATTGTCCAATTAATGAGAGAGTCTTGACAGCAACAAAGCAGACCTGGGATTTCAAAGGAACAAATAAGTTACCAAAGTTTCCATGGGATGTGGAAATACTTTCTTCTTTAACTTACTGATTGAAAAACTTGAGCAGCTTTTAAGGGATGGTGTAAAATGTGATTTCCAAGTTCAGCATCCAGTTCGACAACATCAGAGGGGTTTATTAAAATATTGAATCGATAGACAGCGTAACTTTGTTTTGAATCTGTGAAGGTATAAAGGTGAAAGTCAAGAGAGATGTGTAGAAACCTGTCTGACATTTTTATGAGAGCTAATTCATTGTAATTATATAATTATTTCCTATTATAAAATACATTCATTCTAAAAAAAAAAAATTGACATTCCCAAACTTTCAGGCTTAAAATTTATCTCCTTTTCTTATACACACCTGAACAAAATTTATGTGCATGTTGTAGGAATTAATTACTTAGGTGTTCCATGCTCTATTTGTGTATAAGAATGCTTTTTACTGCATTTATCTCATTGTAAATGATACATAAATTAAAGACATTAATAAAAGTTAAGAATAAAAAAAAAAAAAAAAGAAACCTGTCTGAAGGTTCTCGACAGTCACCTTCGCCGACATACCGTTGTAGTGCTTGCAGTCATTTAGAAACTTCTGGAGGCCTCCGCTTCTGTCAAGATAGACAAGGGCTGCCTCCTTCATACGTAGATTGGCCATGCTTTCCTCATGGACATTCCTCTCTATTTTTAGCAAGTTAATCACAGTTGGTGGTAGAGATTACAAATGACAAAACCCATGTAAAGAGTGAAGAAACCTAGAAACAAAATAAAGCTTACTTTTGAAGGCCTCTATAAAATTTACAAATTACTGAAACTTAAAATTGAGAATACAACTAGTTTCCAACTCTATATCTTCCAACAGAAGGAGAAACACAACCTTCCCAGACCTCACACAAGCAAGCATGTACCACTGTCATACTTCCATCCCCAATGACATTTAATCAACATTTAGTTATGAGTTAAAAGACCATTTAATAGGATGCTCAAATGTCTTTCTAGCTCACTCCAAAAAAATGAAAATTGAAACAAATAATTTTAGATGATGATAATCCCATGTAAGCGTAGGCTAAAGAATGAATGTGACATAAATTGTTTCATAAATTTATTCTGGGATGACTCAGTGGGTAAAGAAGCTTTTACTTACTCTGGTGAGTAAGTTTGATCACCAACATGGTGGACCAACTTCATAAGCTGTACTTTGATCTCCCATGATTTCATGTGTGCAAGAAAATAAATATTAAATGTGGTACTATGAGTGCTAACTTGAAAATCAGAAATGTTTCTTATTGGGGAAACTGGCTCATTTCTCTTGGCTCAGTATGTTTAGCTATAGGAGACAAAGGCATTGAACAATTAATGCCTCATTCAGCTTTAGATCTTTGTCAGGGACTAACATAGAACATTAGACTGTAGCAGTAGAGAGTAGAATATAAAAAATTCACTCAAGAAGAAAACACTGGTTAGAAACAAGATATGCTACATAGTCATTGTGATGTGTATTAGGAATGATATGGTTAAGATTGGAACCGGTCCTTAAGGAATCCAATTTAGAGAAGTTAGAAATAATGACTAACACATATATTGAATCATTATCAATTATATATAGTACTTATTTATTTGCTAACCTACTTTTTTCTAGGCATCAGGAATATAAAACATAGTACCTATCATTTGTGAGAAGAATACAACTATGTGATAACTTGTCATAGAAATATGACCATGTCAGTGACCACAGAATAAGGTAAGTAAAATACTTCACAAAATCTGGATCATCATCATGTATGGGCCATGATTTCTGTTGCTTTGGACTCTTGGTTGATGGCAGTGAGGCTAAAAAAGGAGCTATGCATTCCACTTTAAAGGGATAAAATGAGTTTCTTTGAGGCCCTAAATACTATAAAAATAATGTCCTGGCAAATTTGCCTAGTATGCACAAGGCTGAGCTCAATCCTAGGACCACCCAAATAAATAAATAATAAAGTTGGTTTTAGTCAGTATTTCAAAAATGGAGTTTTCCAAAGATGGTGGCTAACATCCTCATTGTGAGACATACATCATTGAACTTGCCCATTTAGTACCTGAAGTTCAGGGCACTTTACACAGAGAAGGAAGTGGTAGGACTATCTTGTCTGCTATTACACTGGGGTCAAGATAATAATTTTGAGGGTTGACATTCTTAGAATATCAGGTTTCTGCCAAGTGTGGTCATGTACATCCTAATCCCATCACTCAGGAAGCAGAGGCAGGTGGATCCCTGAGTTTGATGCCAGCCTGGCCTACAGAGTGGGTTATAGGGCAGCCAGGACCACACTAAGAACTCTGTATTCTTTTTTTTTTAAATTAGGTTTCTGAAGTTGGAGGACATTGGGTGAAATGGTTGAGAAAAGCTGGACTGAGACTGAGCTTTGAAGTGCAAGGTAATGAATGTAGAAAAAGAGAAGTTTACAAAGTTTTTGAAAATAAAGTTAGATCCATTTAAATTTTTTATTATTATTATTTTGGAAATTAGCTTCTTTCTGTTGCCTGTGTAGAGAATGCTTCAAAACAGTGAAGTCAATTATCAATTTTTAACTAGTGTGGTATTTTCTAAGAGATAGATGGACCAGTCCAGAGTATTTGGAACATAATGGAATAAGGAGATGAATTCTAGAATTTTAAATACTCCATTTGGACCTCATGATCAACTTGTACAACACAGAGAGGAAAATATTAAGTGGAGGCCAGGTCGTGGTTGCACACATTCAGAAGGCTGAGCAGACAGTTCACAGTTAGTCTCAGTAGCCTCAGGCTCCATATGAGCTCTAAGGTAGTCTGAGTTGCATAGCAAAGCCCTGTCCAAGGCCAGGTTCCCGCACAGCATCTCCAAATGGGAGAGTTTTCAAGTAGCAGGTGCCTCAGACCCTCAACAGTCAGCCAGGTAGGAAAGAGGACGACGAGAAACTGGGTCTGAAGTTCAGGGGCTTCATAAGATGGACATGGAGCCTGTCTGCTAAGAGGTAAGTCTTGTCGGTATGGTGGACCATCTCTCTAATCCCAGGATTTGGAGGCAGAGTCAGGTGGATCTCTGAGTCCGGGGCCAGCCTGGTCTACAGAGTTAGGGCGGTCAGGGTTGGTACAGAGAAACCCTGTCTCGAAAACACACACACACACACACACACACACACACACACACACACACATACATACACACACACACACATACACAACATACACACATACACATACACAACATACACACATACACATACACAACATACACACATACACAACATACACACACATACATACACAACATACACACATACACAACATACACACATACACAACATACACACATACACACATACACACACATACACAACATACACACATACACAACATACACACATACACATACACAACATACACATACACACACATACACAACATACACACATACACAACATACACACACATACACACATACACACACATACACAACATACACACACATACACATACACACACATACACATACATACACACATACACATATACAGCATACACACACATACACAACATACACACACATACACATACACAACATACATACACACACAATACACACACATACCCAACATACACACATACACACATATACACACACACATACATACACACACATACACACACACACATACACATACACAACATACACATACACATACACAACATACACACATATACAACATACACATACACACACATACACATACATACACACACATACACACATACATACACACACATATACACACACATACACATACACAACATACACACACACATACACAACATACACACACATACACATACACAACATACACACACATACACAACATACACACACATACACAACATACACACACATACACAACATACACACACATACACATACATACACACATACACATATACAGCATACACACACATAC